>OZ018303.1:10267885-10303956 GCA_963969485.1 Nomada goodeniana
GGTCAATATCGCGATTCCGTGTGGTCCCAGAACGATTTATCATTATATCGGACGATTACGACGGCTAGGAATTGAATCCACAGCTTCTTTCGATACACAGCGCGAGGAAAAGGTAAATATCGCAGATCCGAGTCACCTAGAGCGATTTATCGTTATATCGGACGATTACGAGAGCTAGGAAGTAAATCCTTAGCTTCTTTCGATATACAGAGCGTGGAAAAGCTAAATATCGCGTTCCCAAGTGCCCAGAACGTTTTATCGTTATATCGGACAATTACGACGGCTGGGAAGTGAATCCTTACCCAATTTCGATACACAGCGCGTTGGAAAAGGTCAGTATCGCGGTTCCGAGTGTCTCAGAACGATTTATCGTTATATAGGACTATTGCAACGGCTAGGAATTGAATCCATAGCTTCTTTCGATACACAGCGCGTGGAAAAGGTAAATATCGCAGATCCGAGTCACCTAGAGCGACTTATCGTTATATCGGACAATTACGACGGGTGGGAAGTGAATCCTTAGCAACTTTCGATGCACAGCGCTTGGAAACGCTAAATATCGCGTTTCCTAGTCTCGTGCAGTGATTTATCGTTATATCGGACGATTACGACGGCGAGGAATTGAATCCATAGTTTCTTTCGATACACAGCGCGTGGAAAAGGTAAATGTCGCGTTTCCGAGTGCCCAGTACGTTTTATCGTTATACAGGACAATTACGACGGCTGGGAAGTGAATCCTTACCCAATTTCGATACACAGCGCGTTGGTAAAGGTCAGTATCGCGATTCCGAGTGTCTCAGAACGATTTATCGTTATATAGGACGATTACGACGGCTAGGAATTGAATCCATAGCTTCCTTTGAAACACAGCGCGTGGAAAAGGTAAATATCGCAGATTCGAGTCACCTAGAGCGATTGATCGTTATATCGGACGATTACGAGAGCTAGGAAATGAATCCTTAGCTACTTTCGATGCACAGCGCTTGGAAATGCTAAATATCGCGTTTCCGAGTGCCCAGAACGTTTTATCGTTATATCGGACAATGACGACGTCTGGGTAGTGAATCCTTACCCAATTTCGATACACAGCGCGTTGGTAAAGGTCAGTATCGCGATTCCGAGTGTCTCAGAACGATTTATCGTTATATAGGACGATTACGACGGCTAGGAATTGAATCCATAACTGCTTTCATTACACAGCGCGTGGAAAAGGTAAATATCGCAGATCCGAGTCACCTAGAGCGATTTATCGTTATATCGGAGAATTACGACGGCTAGGAAGTGAATCCTTACCCAATTTCGATACACAGCGCGTTGGTAAAGGTCAGTATCGCGATTCCGAGTGTCTCAGAACGATTTATCGTTATATAGGACGATTACGACGGCTAGGAATTGAATCCATAGCTTCCTTCGATACACAGCGCGTGGAAAAGGTAAATATCGCAGATTCGAGTCACCTAGAGCGATTTATCGTTATATCGGACGATTACGAGAGCTAGGAAATGAATCCTTAGCTACTTTCGATGCACAGCGCTTGGAAAATCTAAATATCGCGTTTCCGAGTGCCCAGAACGTTTTATCGTTATATCGGACAATGACGACGGCTGGGAAGTGAATCCTTACCCAATTTCGATACACAGCGCGTTGGTAAAAGTCAGTATCGCGATTCCGAGTGTCCCAGAACGATTTATCGTTATATCGGACGATTACGACGGCTAGGAATTGAATACATAGCTTCTTTCATTACACAGCGCGTGGAAAAGGTAAATATCGCAGATCCGAGTCACCTAGAGCGATGTATCGTTATATCGGACGATTATGAGAGCTAGGAAGTGAATCCTTAGCTTCTTTCGATACACAGCGCGTGGAAAAGGTAAATATCGCGTTTCCGAGTGCCCAGAACGTTTTATCGTTATATCGGACAATTACGACGGCTGGGAAGTGAATCCTTACACAATTTCGATACACAGCGCGTTGGAAAAGGTCAATATCGCGATTCCGTGTGTCCCAGAACGATTTATCATTATATCGGACGATTACGACGGCTAGGAATTGAATCCACAGCTTCTTTCGATACACAGCGCGAGGAAAAGGTAAATATCGCAGATCCGAGTCACCTAGAGCGATTTATCGTTATATCGGACAATTACGACGGCTGGGAAGTGAATCCTTACCCAATTTCGATACACAGCGCGTTGGAAAAGGTCAGTATCGCGGTTCCGAGTGTCTCAGAACGATTTATCGTTATATAGGACTATTGCAACGGCTAGGAATTGAATCCATAGCTTCTTTCGATACACAGCGCGTGGAAAAGGTAAATATCGCAGATCCGAGTCACCTAGAGCGACTTATCGTTATATCGGACAATTACGACGGGTGGGAAGTGAATCCTTAGCAACTTTCGATGCACAGCGCTTGGAAACGCTAAATATCGCGTTTCCTAGTCTCGTGCAGTGATTTATCGTTATATCGGACGATTACGACGGCGAGGAATTGAATCCATAGTTTCTTTCGATACACAGCGCGTGGAAAAGGTAAATGTCGCGTTTCCGAGTGCCCAGTACGTTTTATCGTTATACAGGACAATTACGACGGCTGGGAAGTGAATCCTTACCCAATTTCGATACACAGCGCGTTGGTAAAGGTCAGTATCGCGATTCCGAGTGTCTCAGAACGATTTATCGTTATATAGGACGATTACGACGGCTAGGAATTGAATCCATAGCTTCCTTTGAAACACAGCGCGTGGAAAATGTAAATATCGCAGATTCGAGTCACCTAGAGCGATTGATCGTTATATCGGACGATTACGAGAGCTAGGAAATGAATCCTTAGCTACTTTCGATGCACAGCGCTTGGAAATGCTAAATATCGCGTTTCCGAGTGCCCAGAACGTTTTATCGTTATATCGGACAATGACGACGTCTGGGTAGTGAATCCTTACCCAATTTCGATACACAGCGCGTTGGTAAAGGTCAGTATCGCGATTCCGAGTGTCTCAGAACGATTTATCGTTATATAGGACGATTACGACGGCTAGGAATTGAATCCATAACTGCTTTCATTACACAGCGCGTGGAAAAGGTAAATATCGCAGATCCGAGTCACCTAGAGCGATTTATCGTTATATCGGAGAATTACGACGGCTAGGAAGTGAATCCTTACCCAATTTCGATACACAGCGCGTTGGTAAAGGTCAGTATCGCGATTCCGAGTGTCTCAGAACGATTTATCGTTATATAGGACGATTACGACGGCTAGGAATTGAATCCATAGCTTCCTTCGATACACAGCGCGTGGAAAAGGTAAATATCGCAGATTCGAGTCACCTAGAGCGATTTATCGTTATATCGGACGATTACGAGAGCTAGGAAATGAATCCTTAGCTACTTTCGATGCACAGCGCTTGGAAAATCTAAATATCGCGTTTCCGAGTGCCCAGAACGTTTTATCGTTA
Source organism: Nomada goodeniana (assembly GCA_963969485.1). NCBI lineage: Eukaryota > Metazoa > Arthropoda > Insecta > Hymenoptera > Apidae > Nomada > Nomada goodeniana. The sequence goes on from OZ018303.1 coordinate 10,271,343, forward strand.
TATCGGACAATGACGACGGCTGGGAAGTGAATCCTTACCCAATTTCGATACACAGCGCGTTGGTAAAAGTCAGTATCGCGATTCCGAGTGTCCCAGAACGATTTATCGTTATATCGGACGATTACGACGGCTAGGAATTGAATACATAGCTTCTTTCATTACACAGCGCGTGGAAAAGGTAAATATCGCAGATCCGAGTCACCTAGAGCGATGTATCGTTATATCGGACGATTATGAGAGCTAGGAAGTGAATCCTTAGCTTCTTTCGATACACAGCGCGTGGAAAAGGTAAATATCGCGTTTCCGAGTGCCCAGAACGTTTTATCGTTATATCGGACAATTACGACGGCTGGGAAGTGAATCCTTACACAATTTCGATACACAGCGCGTTGGAAAAGGTCAATATCGCGATTCCGTGTGTCCCAGAACGATTTATCATTATATCGGACGATTACGACGGCTAGGAATTGAATCCACAGCTTCTTTCGATACACAGCGCGAGGAAAAGGTAAATATCGCAGATCCGAGTCACCTAGAGCGATTTATCGTTATATCGGACAATTACGACGGCTGGGAAGTGAATCCTTACCCAATTTCGATACACAGCGCGTTGGAAAAGGTCAGTATCGCGGTTCCGAGTGTCTCAGACCGATTTATCGTTATATAGGACTATTGCAACGGCTAGGAATTGAATCCATAGCTTCTTTCGATACACAGCGCGTGGAAAAGGTAAATATCGCAGATCCGAGTCACCTAGAGCGACTTATCGTTATATCGGACAATTACGACGGGTGGGAAGTGAATCCTTAGCAACTTTCGATGCACAGCGCTTGGAAACGCTAAATATCGCGTTTCCTAGTCTCGTGCAGTGATTTATCGTTATATCGGACGATTACGACGGCGAGGAATTGAATCCATAGTTTCTTTCGATACACAGCGCGTGGAAAAGGTAAATGTCGCGTTTCCGAGTGCCCAGTACGTTTTATCGTTATACAGGACAATTACGACGGCTGGGAAGTGAATCCTTACCCAATTTCGATACACAGCGCGTTGGTAAAGGTCAGTATCGCGATTCCGAGTGTCTCAGAACGATTTATCGTTATATAGGACGATTACGACGGCTAGGAATTGAATCCATAGCTTCCTTTGAAACACAGCGCGTGGAAAAGGTAAATATCGCAGATTCGAGTCACCTAGAGCGATTGATCGTTATATCGGACGATTACGAGAGCTAGGAAATGAATCCTTAGCTACTTTCGATGCACAGCGCTTGGAAATGCTAAATATCGCGTTTCCGAGTGCCCAGAACGTTTTATCGTTATATCGGACAATGACGACGTCTGGGTAGTGAATCCTTACCCAATTTCGATACACAGCGCGTTGGTAAAGGTCAGTATCGCGATTCCGAGTGTCTCAGAACGATTTATCGTTATATAGGACGATTACGACGGCTAGGAATTGAATCCATAACTGCTTTCATTACACAGCGCGTGGAAAAGGTAAATATCGCAGATCCGAGTCACCTAGAGCGATTTATCGTTATATCGGAGAATTACGACGGCTAGGAAGTGAATCCTTACCCAATTTCGATACACAGCGCGTTGGTAAAGGTCAGTATCGCGATTCCGAGTGTCTCAGAACGATTTATCGTTATATAGGACGATTACGACGGTTAGGAATTGAATCCATAGCTTCCTTCGATACACAGCGCGTGGAAAAGGTAAATATCGCAGATTCGAGTCACCTAGAGCGATTTATCGTTATATCGGACGATTACGAGAGCTAGGAAATGAATCCTTAGCTACTTTCGATGCACAGCGCTTGGAAAATCTAAATATCGCGTTTCCGAGTGCCCAGAACATTTTATCGTTATATCGGACAATGACGACGGCTGGGAAGTGAATCCTTACCCAATTTCGATACACAGCGCGTTGGTAAAAGTCAGTATCGCGATTCCGAGTGTCCCAGAACGATTTATCGTTATATCGGACGATTACGACGGCTAGGAATTGAATACATAGCTTCTTTCATTACACAGCGCGTGGAAAAGGTAAATATCGCAGATCCGAGTCACCTAGAGCGATGTATCGTTATATCGGACGATTATGAGAGCTAGGAAGTGAATCCTTAGCTTCTTTCGATACACAGCGCGTGGAAAAGGTAAATATCGCGTTTCCGAGTGCCCAGAACGTTTTATCGTTATATCGGACAATTACGACGGCTGGGAAGTGAATCCTTACACAATTTCGATACACAGCGCGTTGGAAAAGGTCAATATCGCGATTCCGTGTGTCCCAGAACGATTTATCATTGTATCGGACGATTACGACGGCTAGGAATTGAATCCACAGCTTCTTTCGATACACAGCGCGAGGAAAAGGTAAATATCGCAGATCCGAGTCACCTAGAGCGATTTATCGTTATATCGGACAATTACGACGGCTGGGAAGTGAATCCTTACCCAATTTCGATACACAGCGCGTTGGAAAAGGTCAGTATCGCGGTTCCGAGTGTCTCAGAACGATTTATCGTTATATAGGACTATTGCAACGGCTAGGAATTGAATCCATAGCTTCTTTCGATACACAGCGCGTGGAAAAGGTAAATATCGCAGATCCGAGTCACCTAGAGCGACTTATCGTTATATCGGACAATTACGACGGGTGGGAAGTGAATCCTTAGCAACTTTCGATGCACAGCGCTTGGAAACGCTAAATATCGCGTTTCCTAGTCTCGTGCAGTGATTTATAGTTATATCGGACGATTACGACGGCGAGGAATTGAATCCATAGTTTCTTTCGATACACAGCGCGTAGAAAAGGTAAATATCGCAGATCCGAGACACCTAGATCGATTTATCGTTATATCGGACAATTACGACGGGTGGGAAGTAAAATCCTTAGCAACTTTCGATGCCCAGCGCTTGGAAAAGCTAAATAACGCGTTTCCTAGTCTCGTGCAGTGATTTATCGTTATATCGGACGATTACGACGGCGAGGAATTGAATCCATAGTTTCTTTCGATACACAGCGCGTGGAAAAGGTAAATATCGCAGATCCGAGTCAGCTAGAGCGATTTATCGTTATATCGCACGATTACGAGAGCTAGGAAGTGAATCCTTAGCTACTTTCGATGCACAGCGCTTGCAAAATCTAAATGTCGCGTTTCCGAGTGCCCAGAACGTTTTATCGTTATATCGGACAATGAGGACGGCTGGGAAGTGAATCCTTACCCAATTTCGATACACAGCGCGTTGGTAAAGGTCAGTATCGCGATTCCGAGTATCCCAGAACGATTTATCGTTATATCGGACGATTACGACGGCTAGGAATTGAATCCATAGCTTCTTTCGATACACAGCGCGAGGAAAAGGTAAATATCGCAGATCCGAGTCACCTAGAGCGATTTATCGTTATATCGGACGATTACGAGAGCTAGGAATTGAATCCTTAGATTCTTTCGATACACAGCGCGTGGAAAAGGTAAATGTCGCGTTTCCGAGTGCCCAGTACGTTTTATCGTTATACAGGACAATTACGACGGCTGGGAAGTGAATCCTTACCCAATTTCGATACACAGCGCGTTGGTAAAGGTCAGTATCGCGATTCCGAGTGTCTCAGAACGATTTATCGTTATATAGGACGATTACGACGGCTAGGAATTGAATCCATAGCTTCCTTTGAAACACAGCGCGTGCAAAAGGTAAATATCGCAGATTCGAGTCACCTAGAGCGATTGATCGTTATATCGGACGATTACGAGAGCTAGGAAATGAATCCTTAGCTACTTTCGATGCACAGCGCTTGGAAATGCTAAATATCGCGTTTCCGAGTGCCCAGAACGTTTTATCGTTATATCGGACAATGACGACGTCTGGGTAGTGAATCCTTACCCAATTTCGATACACAGCGCGTTGGTAAAGGTCAGTATCGCGATTCCGAGTGTCTCAGAACGATTTATCGTTATATAGGACGATTACGACGGCTAGGAATTGAATCCATAGCTTCCTTCGATACACAGCGCGTGGAAAAGGTAAATATCGCAGATTCGAGACACCTAGAGCGATTTATCGTTATATCGGACGATTACGAGAGCTAGGAAATGAATCCTTAGCTACTTTCGATGCACAGCGCTTGGAAAATCTAAATATCGCGTTTCCGAGTGCCCAGAACGTTTTATCGTTATATCGGACAATGACGACGGCTGGGAAGTGAATCCTTACCCAATTTCGATACACAGCGCGTTGGTAAAGGTCAGTATCGCGATTCCGAGTGTCTCAGAACGATTTATCGTCATATAGGACGATTACGACGGCTAGGAATTGAATCCATAGCTTCCTTCGATACACAGCGCGTGGAAAAGGTAAATATCGCAGATCCGAGTCACCTAGAGCGATTTATCGTTATATCGGACGATTACGAGAGCTAGGAAATGAATCCTTAGCTACTTTCGATGCACAGCGCTTGGAAAATCTAAATATCGCGTTTCCGAGTGCCCAGAACGTTTTATCGTTATATCGGACAATGACGACGGCTGGGAAGTGAATCCTTACCCAATTTCGATACACAGCGCGTTGGTAAAGGTCAGTATCGCGATTCCGAGTGTCTCAGAACGATTTATCGTCATATAGGACGATTACGACGGCTAGGAATTGAATCCATAGCTTCCTTCGATACACAGCGCGTGGAAAAGGTAAATATCGCAGATCCGAGTCACCTAGAGCGATTGATCGTTATATCGGACGATTACGAGAGCTAGGAAGTGAATCCTTAGCTACTTTCGATGCACAGCGCTTGGAAAATCTAAATATCGCGTTTCCGCGTGCCCAGAACGTTTTATCGTTATATCGGACAATTACGACGGCTGGGAAGTGAATCCTTACACAATTTCGATACACAGCGCGTTGGTAAAGGTTAGTATCGCGATTCCGAGTGTCTCAGAACGATTTATCGTTATATCGGACGATTACGACGGCTAGGAATTGAATCCGTAGCTTCTTTCATTACACAGCGCGTGGAAAAGGTAAATATCGCAGATCCGAGTCACCTAGAGCGATTTATCGTTATATCGGAGAATTACGACGGCTGGGAAGTGAATCCTTACTCAATTTCGATACACAGCGCGTTGGAAAAGGTCAGTATCGCGATTCCGAGTGTCTCAGAACGATTTATCGTTATATAGGACGATTACGACGGCTAGGAATTGAATCCATAGCTTCCTTTGAAACACAGCGCGTGCAAAAGGTAAATATCGCAGATTCGAGTCACCTAGAGCGATTGATCGTTATATCGGACGATTACGAGAGCTAGGAAATGAATCCTTAGCTACTTTCGATGCACAGCGCTTGGAAATGCTAAATATCGCGTTTCCGAGTGCCCAGAACGTTTTATCGTTATATCGGACAATGACGACGTCTGGGTAGTGAATCCTTACCCAATTTCGATACACAGCGCGTTGGTAAAGGTCAGTATCGCGATTCCGAGTGTCTCAGAACGATTTATCGTTATATAGGACGATTACGACGGCTAGGAATTGAATCCATAGCTTCCTTCGATACACAGCGCGTGGAAAAGGTAAATATCGCAGATTCGAGACACCTAGAGCGATTTATCGTTATATCGGACGATTACGAGAGCTAGGAAATGAATCCTTAGCTACTTTCGATGCACAGCGCTTGGAAAATCTAAATATCGCGTTTCCGAGTGCCCAGAACGTTTTATCGTTATATCGGACAATGACGACGGCTGGGAAGTGAATCCTTACCCAATTTCGATACACAGCGCGTTGGTAAAGGTCAGTATCGCGATTCCGAGTGTCTCAGAACGATTTATCGTCATATAGGACGATTACGACGGCTAGGAATTGAATCCATAGCTTCCTTCGATACACAGCGCGTGGAAAAGGTAAATATCGCAGATCCGAGTCACCTAGAGCGATTTATCGTTATATCGGACGATTACGAGAGCTAGGAAATGAATCCTTAGCTACTTTCGATGCACAGCGCTTGGAAAATCTAAATATCGCGTTTCCGAGTGCCCAGAACGTTTTATCGTTATATCGGACAATGACGACGGCTGGGAAGTGAATCCTTACCCAATTTCGATACACAGCGCGTTGGTAAAGGTCAGTATCGCGATTCCGAGTGTCTCAGAACGATTTATCGTCATATAGGACGATTACGACGGCTAGGAATTGAATCCATAGCTTCCTTCGATACACAGCGCGTGGAAAAGGTAAATATCGCAGATCCGAGTCACCTAGAGCGATTGATCGTTATATCGGACGATTACGAGAGCTAGGAAGTGAATCCTTAGCTACTTTCGATGCACAGCGCTTGGAAAATCTAAATATCGCGTTTCCGCGTGCCCAGAACGTTTTATCGTTATATCGGACAATTACGACGGCTGGGAAGTGAATCCTTACACAATTTCGATACACAGCGCGTTGGTAAAGGTTAGTATCGCGATTCCGAGTGTCTCAGAACGATTTATCGTTATATCGGACGATTACGACGGCTAGGAATTGAATCCGTAGCTTCTTTCATTACACAGCGCGTGGAAAAGGTAAATATCGCAGATCCGAGTCACCTAGAGCGATTTATCGTTATATCGGAGAATTACGACGGCTGGGAAGTGAATCCTTACTCAATTTCGATACACAGCGCGTTGGAAAAGGTCAGTATCGCGATTCCGAGTGTCTCAGAACGATTTATCGTTATATAGGACGATTACGACGGCTAGGAATTGAATCCATAGCTTCCTTCGATACACAGCGCGTGGAAAAGGTAAATATCGCAGATCCAAGTCACCTAGAGCGATGTATCGTTATATCGGACGATTACGAGAGCTAGGAAGTGAATGCTTAGCTTCTTTCGATACACAGCGCGTGGAAAAGGTAAATATCGCAGATCTAAGTCACCTACAGCGATGTATCGTTATATCGGACGATTACGAGAGCTAGGAAGTGAATCCTTAGCTTCTTTCGATACACAGCGCGTTGGAAAAGGTCAATATCGCGATTCCGTGTGTCCCAGAACGATTTATCATTATATCGGACGATTACGACGGCTAGGAATTGAATTCATAGCTTCTTTCGATACACAGCGCGAGGAAAAGGTAAATATCGCAGATCCGAGTCACCTAGAGCGATTTATCGTTATATCGGACGATTACGACGGCTGGGAAGTGAATCCTTACTCAATTTCGATACACAGCGCGTTGGAAAAGGTCAGTATCGCGATTCCGAGTGTCTCAGAACGATTTATCGTTATATAGGACGATTACGACGGCTAGGAATTGAATCCATAGCTTCCTTCGATACACAGCGCGTGGAAAAGGTAAATATCGCAGATCCAAGTCACCTAGAGCGATGTATCGTTATATCGGACGATTACGAGAGCTAGGAAGTGAATGCTTAGCTTCTTTCGATACACAGCGCGTGGAAAAGGTAAATATCGCAGATCTAAGTCACCTAGAGCGATGTATCGTTATATCGGACGATTACGAGAGCTAGGAAGTGAATCCTTAGCTTCTTTCGATACACAGCGCGTTGGAAAAGGTCAATATCGCGATTCCGTGTGTCCCAGAACGATTTATCATTATATCGGACGATTACGACGGCTAGGAATTGAATTCATAGCTTCTTTCGATACACAGCGCGAGGAAAAGGTAAATATCGCAGATCCGAGTCACCTAGAGCGATTTATCGTTATATCGGACGATTACAAGAGCTAGGAAGTGAATCCTTAGCTTCTTTCGATACACAGATCGTGGAAAAGGTACATATCGCGTTTCCGAGTGCCCAGAACGTTTTATCGTTATCTCGGACAATTACCACGGCTGGGAAGTGAATCCATAGCTTCTTTCGATACACAGCGCGTTGGTAAAGGTCAGTATCGCGATTCCGAGTGTCTCAGAACGATTTATCGTTATATCGGACGATTACGACGGCTAGGAATTGAATCCATAGCTTCCTTCGATACACAGCGCGTGGAAAAGGTAAATATCGCAGATTCGAGTCACCTAGAGCGATTTATCGTTATATCGGACGATTACGAGAGCTAGGAAATGAATCCTTAGCTACTTTCCATGCACAGCGCTTGGAAAAGCTATATATCGCGTTTCCGAGTGCCCAGAGCGTTTTATCGTTATATCGGACAATTACAACGGCTGGGAAGTGAATCCATAGCTTCTTTCGATACACAGCGCGTTGGTAAAGGTCAGTATCGCGATTCCGAGTGTCTCAGAACGATTTATCGTTATATCGGACGATTACGACGGCTATGAATTGAATCCATAGCTTCTTTCATTACACAGCGCGTGGAAAAGGTAAATATCGCAGATTCGAGTCACCTAGAGCGATTTATCGTTATATCGGACGATTACGAGAGCTAGGAAATGAATCCTTAGCTACTTTCCATGCACAGCGCTTGGAAAAGCTAGATATCGCGTTTCCGAGTGCCCAGAGCGTTTTATCGTTATATCGGACAATGACGACGGCTGGGAAGTGAATCCTTACCCAATTTCGATACACAGCGCGTTGGTAAAGGTCAGTATCGCGATTCCGAGTATCCCAGAACGATTTATCGTTATATCGGACGATTACGACGGCTAGGAATTGAATCCATAGCTTCTTTCGATACACAGCGCGAGGAAAAGGTAAATATCGCAGATCCGAGTCACCTAGAGCGATTTATCGTTATATCGGACGATTACGAGAGCTAGGAAATGAATCCTTAGCTACTTTCGATGCACAGCGCTTGGAAATGCTAAATATCGCGTTTCCGAGTGCCCAGAACGTTTTATCGTTATATCGGACAATGACGACGTCTGGGTAGTGAATCCTTACCCAATTTCGATACACAGCGCGTTGGTAAAGGTCAGTATTGCGATTCCGAGTGGCTCAGAACGATTTATCGTCATATAGTACGATTACGACGGCTAGGAATTGAATCCATAGCTTTCTTCGATACACAGCGCGTGGAAAAGGTAAATATCGCAGATCCGAGTCACCTAGAGCGATTGATCGTTATATCGGACGATTACGAGAGCTAGGAAGTGAATCCTTAGCTACTTTCCATGCACAGCGCTTGGAAAAGCTATATATCGCGTTTCCGAGTGCCCAGAGCGTTTTATCGTTATATCGGACAATTACGACGGCTGGGAAGTGAATCCTTACCCAATTTCGATACACAGCGCGTTGGTAAAGGTCAGTATCGCGATTCCGAGTGTCTCAGAACGATTGATCGTTATATAGGACGATTACGACGGCTAGGAATTGAATCCATAGCTTCCTTTGAAACACAGCGCGTGGAAAAGGTAAATATAGCAGATTCGAGTCACCTAGAGCGATTGATCGTTATATCGGACGATTACGAGAGCTAGGAAATGAATCCTTAGCTACTTTCGATGCACAGCGCTTGGAAATGCTAAATATCGCGTTTCCGAGTGCCCAGAACGTTTTATCGTTATATCGGACAATGACGACGTCTGGGTAGTGAATCCTTACCCAATTTCGATACACAGCGCGTTGGTAAAGGTCAGTATCGCGATTCCGAGTGTCTCAGAACGATTTATCGTTATATAGGACGATTACGACGGCTAGGAATTGAATCCATAGCTTCCTTCGATACACAGCGCGTGGAAAAGGTAAATATCGCAGATTCGAGTCACCTAGAGCGATTTATCGTTATATCGGACGATTACGAGAGCTAGGAAATGAATCCTTAGCTACTTTCGATGCACAGCGCTTGGAAAATCTAAATATCGCGTTTCCGAGTGCCCAGAACGTTTTATCGTTATATCGGACAATGACGACGGCTGGGAAGTGAATCCTTACCCAATTTCGATACACAGCGCGTTGGTAAAGGTCAGTATTGCGATTCCGAGTGTCTCAGAACGATTTATCGTCATATAGTACGATTACGACGGCTAGGAATTGAATCCATAGCTTCCTTCGATACACAGCGCGTGGAAAAGGTAAATATCGCAGATTCGAGTGCCCAGAACGTTTTATCGTTATATCGGACAATTACGACGGCTGGGAAGTGAATCCTTACACAATTTCGATACACAGCGCGTTGGAAAAGGTCAATATCGCGATTCCGTGTGTCCCAGAACGATTTATCATTATATCGGACGATTACGACGGCTAGGAATTGAATCCACAGCTTCTTTCGATACACAGCGCGAGGAAAAGGTAAATATCGCAGATCCGAGTCACCTAGAGCGATTTATCGTTATATCGGACGATTACGAGAGCTAGGAAGTAAATCCTTAGCTTCTTTCGATATACAGAGCGTGGAAAAGCTAAATATCGCGTTCCCAAGTGCCCAGAACGTTTTATCGTTATATCGGACAATTACGACGGCTGGGAAGTGAATCCTTACCCAATTTCGATACACAGCGCGTTGGAAAAGGTCAGTATCGCGGTTCCGAGTGTCTCAGAACGATTTATCGTTATATAGGACTATTGCAACGGCTAGGAATTGAATCCATAGCTTCTTTCGATACACAGCGCGTGGAAAAGGTAAATATCGCAGATCCGAGTCACCTAGAGCGACTTATCGTTATATCGGACAATTACGACGGGTGGGAAGTGAATCCTTAGCAACTTTCGATGCACAGCGCTTGGAAACGCTAAATATCGCGTTTCCTAGTCTCGTGCAGTGATTTATCGTTATATCGGACGATTACGACGGCGAGGAATTGAATCCATAGTTTCTTTCGATACACAGCGCGTGGAAAAGGTAAATGTCGCGTTTCCGAGTGCCCAGTACGTTTTATCGTTATACAGGACAATTACGACGGCTGGGAAGTGAATCCTTACCCAATTTCGATACACAGCGCGTTGGTAAAGGTCAGTATCGCGATTCCGAGTGTCTCAGAACGATTTATCGTTATATAGGACGATTACGACGGCTAGGAATTGAATCCATAGCTTCCTTTGAAACACAGCGCGTGGAAAAGGTAAATATCGCAGATTCGAGTCACCTAGAGCGATTGATCGTTATATCGGACGATTACGAGAGCTAGGAAATGAATCCTTAGCTACTTTCGATGCACAGCGCTTGGAAATGCTAAATATCGCGTTTCCGAGTGCCCAGAACGTTTTATCGTTATATCGGACAATGACGACGTCTGGGTAGTGAATCCTTACCCAATTTCGATACACAGCGCGTTGGTAAAGGTCAGTATCGCGATTCCGAGTGTCTCAGAACGATTTATCGTTATATAGGACGATTACGACGGCTAGGAATTGAATCCATAACTGCTTTCATTACACAGCGCGTGGAAAAGGTAAATATCGCAGATCCGAGTCACCTAGAGCGATTTATCGTTATATCGGAGAATTACGACGGCTAGGAAGTGAATCCTTACCCAATTTCGATACACAGCGCGTTGGTAAAGGTCAGTATCGCGATTCCGAGTGTCTCAGAACGATTTATCGTTATATAGGACGATTACGACAGCTAGGAATTGAATCCATAGCTTCCTTCGATACACAGCGCGTGGAAAAGGTAAATATCGCAGATTCGAGTCACCTAGAGCGATTTATCGTTATATCGGACGATTACGAGAGCTAGGAAATGAATCCTTAGCTACTTTCGATGCACAGCGCTTGGAAAATCTAAATATCGCGTTTCCGAGTGCCCAGAACGTTTTATCGTTATATCGGACAATGACGACGGCTGGGAAGTGAATCCTTACCCAATTTCGATACACAGCGCGTTGGTAAAAGTCAGTATCGCGATTCCGAGTGTCCCAGAACGATTTATCGTTATATCGGACGATTACGACGGCTAGGAATTGAATACATAGCTTCTTTCATTACACAGCGCGTGGAAAAGGTAAATATCGCAGATCCGAGTCACCTAGAGCGATGTATCGTTATATCGGACGATTATGAGAGCTAGGAAGTGAATCCTTAGCTTCTTTCGATACACAGCGCGTGGAAAAGGTAAATATCGCGTTTCCGAGTGCCCAGAACGTTTTATCGTTATATCGGACAATTACGACGGCTGGGAAGTGAATCCTTACACAATTTCGATACACAGCGCGTTGGAAAAGGTCAATATCGCGATTCCGTGTGTCCCAGAACGATTTATCATTATATCGGACGATTACGACGGCTAGGAATTGAATCCACAGCTTCTTTCGATACACAGCGCGAGGAAAAGGTAAATATCGCAGATCCGAGTCACCTAGAGCGATTTATCGTTATATCGGACAATTACGACGGCTGGGAAGTGAATCCTTACCCAATTTCGATACACAGCGCGTTGGAAAAGGTCAGTATCGCGGTTCCGAGTGTCTCAGAACGATTTATCGTTATATAGGACTATTGCAACGGCTAGGAATTGAATCCATAGCTTCTTTCGATACACAGCGCGTGGAAAAGGTAAATATCGCAGATCCGAGTCACCTAGAGCGACTTATCGTTATATCGGACAATTACGACGGGTGGGAAGTGAATCCTTAGCAACTTTCGATGCACAGCGCTTGGAAACGCTAAATATCGCGTTTCCTAGTCTCGTGCAGTGATTTATCGTTATATCGGACGATTACGACGGCGAGGAATTGAATCCATAGTTTCTTTCGATACACAGCGCGTGGAAAAGGTAAATGTCGCGTTTCCGAGTGCCCAGTACGTTTTATCGTTATACAGGACAATTACGACGGCTGGGAAGTGAATCCTTACCCAATTTCGATACACAGCGCGTTGGTAAAGGTCAGTATCGCGATTCCGAGTGTCTCAGAACGATTTATCGTTATATAGGACGATTACGACGGCTAGGAATTGAATCCATAGCTTCCTTTGAAACACAGCGCGTGGAAAAGGTAAATATCGCAGATTCGAGTCACCTAGAGCGATTGATCGTTATATCGGACGATTACGAGAGCTAGGAAATGAATCCTTAGCTACTTTCGATGCACAGCGCTTGGAAATGCTAAATATCGCGTTTCCGAGTGCCCAGAACGTTTTATCGTTATATCGGACAATGACGACGTCTGGGTAGTGAATCCTTACCCAATTTCGATACACAGCGCGTTGGTAAAGGTCAGTATCGCGATTCCGAGTGTCTCAGAACGATTTATCGTTATATAGGACGATAACGACGGCTAGGAATTGAATCCATAACTGCTTTCATTACACAGCGCGTGGAAAAGGTAAATATCGCAGATCCGAGTCACCTAGAGCGATTTATCGTTATATCGGAGAATTACGACGGCTAGGAAGTGAATCCTTACCCAATTTCGATACACAGCGCGTTGGTAAAGGTCAGTATCGCGATTCCGAGTGTCTCAGAACGATTTATCGTTATATAGGACGATTACGACGGCTAGGAATTGAATCCATAGCTTCCTTCGATACACAGCGCGTGGAAAAGGTAAATATCGCAGATTCGAGTCACCTAGAGCGATTTATCGTTATATCGGACGATTACGAGAGCTAGGAAATGAATCCTTAGCTACTTTCGATGCACAGCGCTTGGAAAATCTAAATATCGCGTTTCCGAGTGCCCAGAACGTTTTATCGTTATATCGGACAATGACGACGGCTGGGAAGTGAATCCTTACCCAATTTCGATACACAGCGCGTTGGTAAAAGTCAGTATCGCGATTCCGAGTGTCCCAGAACGATTTATCGTTATATCGGACGATTACGACGGCTAGGAATTGAATACATAGCTTCTTTCATTACACAGCGCGTGGAAAAGGTAAATATCGCAGATCCGAGTCACCTAGAGCGATGTATCGTTATATCGGACGATTATGAGAGCTAGGAAGTGAATCCTTAGCTTCTTTCGATACACAGCGCGTGGAAAAGGTAAATATCGCGTTTCCGAGTGCCCAGAACGTTTTATCGTTATATCGGACAATTACGACGGCTGGGAAGTGAATCCTTACCCAATTTCGATACACAGCGCGTTGGAAAAGGTCAATATCGCGATTCCGTGTGTCCCAGAACGATTTATCATTATATCGGACGATTACGACGGCTAGGAATTGAATCCACAGCTTCTTTCGATACACAGCGCGAGGAAAAGGTAAATATCGCAGATCCGAGTCACCTAGAGCGATTTATCGTTATATCGGACAATTACGACGGCTGGGAAGTGAATCCTTACCCAATTTCGATACACAGCGCGTTGGAAAAGGTCAGTATCGCGGTTCCGAGTGTCTCAGAACGATTTATCGTTATATAGGACTATTGCAACGGCTAGGAATTGAATCCATAGCTTCTTTCGATACACAGCGCGTGGAAAAGGTAAATATCGCAGATCCGAGTCACCTAGAGCGACTTATCGTTATATCGGACAATTACGACGGGTGGGAAGTGAATCCTTAGCAACTTTCGATGCACAGCGCTTGGAAACGCTAAATATCGCGTTTCCTAGTCTCGTGCAGTGATTTATCGTTATATCGGACGATTACGACGGCGAGGAATTGAATCCATAGTTTCTTTCGATACACAGCGCGTGGAAAAGGTAAATGTCGCGTTTCCGAGTGCCCAGTACGTTTTATCGTTATACAGGACAATTACGACGGCTGGGAAGTGAATCCTTACCCAATTTCGATACACAGCGCGTTGGTAAAGGTCAGTATCGCGATTCCGAGTGTCTCAGAACGATTTATCGTTATATAGGACGATTACGACGGCTAGGAATTGAATCCATAGCTTCCTTTGAAACACAGCGCGTGGAAAAGGTAAATATCGCAGATTCGAGTCACCTAGAGCGATTGATCGTTATATCGGACGATTACGAGAGCTAGGAAATGAATCCTTAGCTACTTTCGATGCACAGCGCTTGGAAATGCTAAATATCGCGTTTCCGAGTGCCCAGAACGTTTTATCGTTATATCGGACAATGACGACGTCTGGGTAGTGAATCCTTACCCAATTTCGATACACAGCGCGTTGGTAAAGGTCAGTATCGCGATTCCGAGTGTCTCAGAACGATTTATCGTTATATAGGACGATTACGACGGCTAGGAATTGAATCCATAACTGCTTTCATTACACAGCGCGTGGAAAAGGTAAATATCGCAGATCCGAGTCACCTAGAGCGATTTATCGTTATATCGGAGAATTACGACGGCTAGGAAGTGAATCCTTACCCAATTTCGATACACAGCGCGTTGGTAAAGGTCAGTATCGCGATTCCGAGTGTCTCAGAACGATTTATCGTTATATAGGACGATTACGACGGCTAGGAATTGAATCCATAGCTTCCTTCGATACACAGCGCGTGGAAAAGGTAAATATCGCAGATTCGAGTCACCTAGAGCGATTTATCGTTATATCGGACGATTACGAGAGCTAGGAAATGAATCCTTAGCTACTTTCGATGCACAGCGCTTGGAAAATCTAAATATCGCGTTTCCGAGTGCCCAGAACATTTTATCGTTATATCGGACAATGACGACGGCTGGGAAGTGAATCCTTACCCAATTTCGATACACAGCGCGTTGGTAAAAGTCAGTATCGCGATTCCGAGTGTCCCAGAACGATTTATCGTTATATCGGACGATTACGACGGCTAGGAATTGAATACATAGCTTCTTTCATTACACAGCGCGTGGAAAAGGTAAATATCGCAGATCCGAGTCACCTAGAGCGATGTATCGTTATATCGGACGATTATGAGAGCTAGGAAGTGAATCCTTAGCTTCTTTCGATACACAGCGCGTGGAAAAGGTAAATATCGCGTTTCCGAGTGCCCAGAACGTTTTATCGTTATATCGGACAATTACGACGGCTGGGAAGTGAATCCTTACACAATTTCGATACACAGCGCGTTGGAAAAGGTCAATATCGCGATTCCGTGTGTCCCAGAACGATTTATCATTATATCGGACGATTACGACGGCTAGGAATTGAATCCACAGCTTCTTTCGATACACAGCGCGAGGAAAAGGTAAATATCGCAGATCCGAGTCACCTAGAGCGATTTATCGTTATATCGGACAATTACGACGGCTGGGAAGTGAATCCTTACCCAATTTCGATACACAGCGCGTTGAAAAAGGTCAGTATCGCGGTTCCGAGTGTCTCAGAACGATTTATCGTTATATAGGACTATTGCAACGGCTAGGAATTGAATCCATAGCTTCTTTCGATACACAGCGCGTGGAAAAGGTAAATATCGCAGATCCGAGTCACCTAGAGCGACTTATCGTTATATCGGACAATTACGACGGGTGGGAAGTGAATCCTTAGCAACTTTCGATGCACAGCGCTTGGAAACGCTAAATATCGCGTTTCCTAGTCTCGTGCAGTGATTTATAGTTATATCGGACGATTACGACGGCGAGGAATTGAATCCATAGTTTCTTTCGATACACAGCGCGTAGAAAAGGTAAATATCGCAGATCCGAGACACCTAGATCGATTTATCGTTATATCGGACAATTACGACGGGTGGGAAGTAAAATCCTTAGCAACTTTCGATGCCCAGCGCTTGGAAAAGCTAAATAACGCGTTTCCTAGTCTCGTGCAGTGATTTATCGTTATATCGGACGATTACGACGGCGAGGAATTGAATCCATAGTTTCTTTCGATACACAGCGCGTGGAAAAGGTAAATATCGCAGATCCGAGTCAGCTAGAGCGATTTATCGTTATATCGCACGATTACGAGAGCTAGGAAGTGAATCCTTAGCTACTTTCGATGCACAGCGCTTGCAAAATCTAAATGTCGCGTTTCCGAGTGCCCAGAACGTTTTATCGTTATATCGGACAATGAGGACGGCTGGGAAGTGAATCCTTACCCAATTTCGATACACAGCGCGTTGGTAAAGGTCAGTATCGCGATTCCGAGTATCCCAGAACGATTTATCGTTATATCGGACGATTACGACGGCTAGGAATTGAATCCATAGCTTCTTTCGATACACAGCGCGAGGAAAAGGTAAATATCGCAGATCCGAGTCACCTAGAGCGATTTATCGTTATATCGGACGATTACGAGAGCTAGGAATTGAATCCTTAGATTCTTTCGATACACAGCGCGTGGAAAAGGTAAATGTCGCGTTTCCGAGTGCCCAGTACGTTTTATCGTTATACAGGACAATTACGACGGCTGGGAAGTGAATCCTTACCCAATTTCGATACACAGCGCGTTGGTAAAGGTCAGTATCGCGATTCCGAGTGTCTCAGAACGATTTATCGTTATATAGGACGATTACGACGGCTAGGAATTGAATCCATAGCTTCCTTTGAAACACAGCGCGTGCAAAAGGTAAATATCGCAGATTCGAGTCACCTAGAGCGATTGATCGTTATATCGGACGATTACGAGGGCTAGGAAATGAATCCTTAGCTACTTTCGATGCACAGCGCTTGGAAATGCTAAATATCGCGTTTCCGAGTGCCCAGAACGTTTTATCGTTATATCGGACAATGACGACGTCTGGGTAGTGAATCCTTACCCAATTTCGATACACAGCGCGTTGGTAAAGGTCAGTATCGCGATTCCGAGTGTCTCAGAACGATTTATCGTTATATAGGACGATTACGACGGCTAGGAATTGAATCCATAGCTTCCTTCGATACACAGCGCGTGGAAAAGGTAAATATCGCAGATTCGAGACACCTAGAGCGATTTATCGTTATATCGGACGATTACGAGAGCTAGGAAATGAATCCTTAGCTACTTTCGATGCACAGCGCTTGGAAAATCTAAATATCGCGTTTCCGAGTGCCCAGAACGTTTTATCGTTATATCGGACAATGACGACGGCTGGGAAGTGAATCCTTACCCAATTTCGATACACAGCGCGTTGGTAAAGGTCAGTATCGCGATTCCGAGTGTCTCAGAACGATTTATCGTTATATCGGACGATTACGACGGCTAGGAATTGAATCCGTAGCTTCTTTCATTACACAGCGCGTGGAAAAGGTAAATATCGCAGATCCGAGTCACCTAGAGCGATTTATCGTTATATCGGAGAATTACGACGGCTGCGAAGTGAATCCTTACTCAATTTCGATACACAGCGCGTTGGAAAAGGTCAGTATCGCGATTCCGAGTGTCTCAGAACGATTTATCGTTATATAGGACGATTACGACGGCTAGGAATTGAATCCATAGCTTCCTTCGATACACAGCGCGTGGAAAAGGTAAATATCGCAGATCCAAGTCACCTAGAGCGATGTATCGTTATATCGGACGATTACGAGAGCTAGGAAGTGAATGCTTAGCTTCTTTCGATACACAGCGCGTGGAAAAGGTAAATATCGCAGATCCAAGTCACCTAGAGCGATGTATCGTTATATCGGACGATTACGAGAGCTAGGAAGTGAATCCTTAGCTTCTTTCGATACACAGCGCGTTGGAAAAGGTCAATATCGCGATTCCGTGTGTCCCAGAACGATTTATCATTATATCGGACGATTACGACGGCTAGGAATTGAATTCATAGCTTCTTTCGATACACAGCGCGAGGAAAAGGTAAATATCGCAGATCCGAGTCACCTAGAGCGATTTATCGTTATATCGGACGATTACAAGAGCTAGGAAGTGAATCCTTAGCTTCTTTCGATACACAGATCGTGGAAAAGGTACATATCGCGTTTCCGAGTGCCCAGAACGTTTTATCGTTATCTCGGACAATTACCACGGCTGGGAAGTGAATCCATAGCTTCTTTCGATACACAGCGCGTTGGTAAAGGTCAGTATCGCGATTCCGAGTGTCTCAGAACGATTTATCGTTATATCGGACGATTACGACGGCTAGGAATTGAATCCATAGCTTCCTTCGATACACAGCGCGTGGAAAAGGTAAATATCGCAGATTCGAGTCACCTAGAGCGATTTATCGTTATATCGGACGATTACGAGAGCTAGGAAATGAATCCTTAGCTACTTTCCATGCACAGCGCTTGGAAAAGCTATATATCGCGTTTCCGAGTGCCCAGAGCGTTTTATCGTTATATCGGACAATTACAACGGCTGGGAAGTGAATCCATAGCTTCTTTCGATACACAGCGCGTTGGTAAAGGTCAGTATCGCGATTCCGAGTGTCTCAGAACGATTTATCGTTATATCGGACGATTACGACGGCTAGGAATTGAATCCATAGCTTCTTTCATTACACAGCGCGTGGAAAAGGTAAATATCGCAGATTCGAGTCACCTAGAGCGATTTATCGTTATATCGGACGATTACGAGAGCTAGGAAATGAATCCTTAGCTACTTTTCATGCACAGCGCTTGGAAAAGCTAGATATCGCGTTTCCGAGTGCCCAGAGCGTTTTATCGTTATATCGGACAATTACGACGGCTGGGAAGTGAATCCTTACCCAATTTCGATACACAGCGCGTTGGTAAAGGTCAGTATCGCGATTCCGAGTATCCCAGAACGATTTATCGTTATATCGGACGATTACGACGGCTAGGAATTGAATCCATAGCTTCTTTCGATACACAGCGCGAGGAAAAGGTAAATATCGCAGATCCGAGTCACCTAGAGCGATTTATCGTTATATCGGACGATGACGAGAGCTAGGAAATGAATCCTTAGCTACTTTCGATGCACAGCGCTTGCAAATGCTAAATATCGCGTTTCCGAGTGCCCAGAACGTTTTATCGTTATATCGGACAATGACGACGTCTGGGTAGTGAATCCTTACCCAATTTCGATACACAGCGCGTTGGTAAAGGTCAGTATTGCGATTCCGAGTGTCTCAGAACGATTTATCGTCATATAGTACGATTACGACGGCTAGGAATTGAATCCATAGCTTTCTTCGATACACAGCGCGTGGAAAAGGTAAATATCGCAGATCCGAGTCACCTAGAGCGATTGATCGTTATATCGGACGATTACGAGAGCTAGGAAGTGAATCCTTAGCTACTTTCCATGCACAGCGCTTGGAAAAGCTATATATCGCGTTTCCGAGTGCCCAGAGCGTTTTATCGTTATATCGGATAATTACGACGGCTGGGAAGTGAATCCTTACCCAATTTCGATACACAGCGCGTTGGTAAAGGTCAGTATCGCGATTCCGAGTGTCTCAGAACGATTGATCGTTATATAGGACGATTACGACGGCTAGGAATTGAATCCATAGCTTCCTTTGAAACACAGCGCGTGGAAAAGGTAAATATCGCAGATTCGAGTCACCTAGAGCGATTGATCGTTATATCGGACGATTACGAGAGCTAGGAAATGAATCCTTAGCTACTTTCGATGCACAGCGCTTGGAAATGCTAAATATCGCGTTTCCGAGTGCCCAGAACGTTTTATCGTTATATCGGACAATGACGACGTCTGGGTAGTGAATCCTTACCCAATTTCGATACACAGCGCGTTGGTAAAGGTCAGTATCGCGATTCCGAGTGTCTCAGAACGATTTATCGTTATATAGGACGATTACGACGGCTAGGAATTGAATCCATAGCTTCCTTCGATACACAGCGCGTGGAAAAGGTAAATATCGCAGATTCGAGTCACCTAGAGCGATTTATCGTTATATCGGACGATTACGAGAGCTAGGAAATGAATCCTTAGCTACTTTCGATGCACAGCGCTTGGAAAATCTAAATATCGCGTTTCCGAGTGCCCAGAACGTTTTATCGTTATATCGGACAATGACGACGGCTGGGAAGTGAATCCTTACCCAATTTCGATACACAGCGCGTTGGTAAAGGTCAGTATTGCGATTCCGAGTGTCTCAGAACGATTTATCGTCATATAGTACGATTACGACGGCTAGGAATTGAATCCATAGCTTCCTTCGATACACAGCGCGTGGAAAAGGTAAATATCGCAGATTCGAGTCACCTAGAGCGATTTATCATTATATCGGACGATTACGAGAGCTAGGAAGTGAATCCTTAGCTACTTTCGATGCACAGCGCTTGGAAAATCTAAATATCGCGTTACCGAGTGCCCAGAACGTTTTATCGTTATATCGGACAATGACGACGGCTGGGAAGTGAATCCTTACCCAATTTCGATACACAGCGCGTTGGTAAAAGTCAGTATCGCGATTCCGAGTGTCCCAGAACGATTTATCGTTATATCGGACGATTACGACGGCTAGGAATTGAATACATAGCTTCTTTCATTACACAGCGCGTGGAAAAGGTAAATATCGCAGATTCGAGTCACCTAGAGCGATGTATCGTTATATCGGACGATTATGAGAGCTAGGAAGTGAATCCTTAGCTTCTTTCGATACACAGCGCGTGGAAAAGGTAAATATCGCGTTTCCGAGTGCCCAGAACGTTTTATCGTTATATCGGACAATTACGACGGCTGGGAAGTGAATCCTTACACAATTTCGATACACAGCGCGTCGGAAAAGGTCAATATCGCGATTCCGTGTGTCCCAGAACGATTTATCATTATATCGGACGATTACGACGGCTAGGAATTGAATCCACAGCTTCTTTCGATACACAGCGCGAGGAAAAGGTAAATATCGCAGATCCAAGTCACCTAGAGCGACTTATCGTTATATCGGACAATTACGGCGGGTGGGAAGTGAATCCTTAGCAACTTTCGATGCACAGCGCTTGGAAACGCTAAATATCGCGTTTCCTAGTCTCGTGCAGTGATTTATAGTTATATCGGACGATTACGACGGCGAGGAATTGAATCCATAGTTTCTTTCGATACACAGCGCGTAGAAAAGGTAAATATCGCAGATCCGAGACACCTAGATCGATTTATCGTTATATCGGACAATTACGACGGGTGGGAAGTGAATCCTTAGCAACTTTCGATGCCCAGCGCTTGGAAAATCTAAATAACGCGTTTCCTAGTCTCGTGCAGTGATTTATCGTTATATCGGACGATTACGACGGCGAGGAATTGAATCCATAGTTTCTTTCGATACACAGCGCGTTGGAAAAGGTCAATATCGCGATTCCGTGTGTCCCAGAACGATTTATCATTATATCGGACGATTACGACGGCTAGGAATTGAATTCATAGCTTCTTTCGATACACAGCGCGAGGAAAAGGTAAATATCGCAGATCCGAGTCACCTAGAGCGATTTATCGTTATATCGGACGATTACAAGAGCTAGGAAGTGAATCCTTAGCTTCTTTCGATACACAGATCGTGGAAAAGGTACATATCGCGTTTCCGAGTGCCCAGAACGTTTTATCGTTATCTCGGACAATTACCACGGCTGGGAAATGAATCCATAGCTTCTTTCGATACACAGCGCGTTGGTAAAGGTCAGTATCGCGATTCCGAGTGTCTCAGAACGATTTATCGTTATATCGGACGATTACGACGGCTAGGAATTGAATACATAGCTTCTTTCATTACACAGCGCGTGGAAAAGGTAAATATCGCAGATCCGAGTCACCTAGAGCGATGTATCGTTATATCGGACGATTATGAGAGCTAGGAAGTGAATCCTTAGCTTCTTTCGATACACAGCGCGTGGAAAAGCTGAATATCGCGTTTCCGAGTGCCCAGAACGTTTTATCGTTATATCGGACAATTACGACGGCTGGGAAGTGAATCCTTACACAATTTCGATACACAGCGCGTTGGTAAAGGTCAGTATCGCGATTCCGAGTGTCTCAGAACGATTTATCATTATATCGGACGATTACGACGGCTAGGAATTGAATCCATAGCTTCCTTCGATACACAGCGCGTGGAAAAGGTAAATATCGCAGATCCGAGTCACCTAGAGCGATTTATCGTTATATCGGACGATTACGAGAGCTAGGAAGTGAATCCTTAGCTACTTTCGATGCACAGCGCTTGGAAAATCTAAATATCGCGTTTCCGAGTGCCCAGAACGTTATATCGTTATATCGGAACATGACGACGGCTGGGAAGTGAATCCTTACCAAATTTCGATACACAGCAAGTTGGTAAAGGTCAGTATCGCGATTCCGAGTGTCCCAGAACGATTTATCGTTATATCGGACGATTACGACGGCTAGGAATTGAATCCATAGCTTCCTTCGATACACAGCGCGTGGAAAAGGTAAATATCGCAGATCCAAGTCACCTAGAGCGATGTATCGTTATATCGGACGATTACGAGAGCTAGGAAGTGAATGCTTAGCTTCTTTCGATACAATGCGCGTGGAAAAGGTCAGTATCGCGATTCCGAGTGTCTCAGAACGATTTATCGTTATATAGGACCATTACGACGGCTAGGAATTGAATCCATAGCTTCCTTCGATACACAGCGCGTGGAAAAGGTAAATATCGCAGATCCAAGTCACCTAGAGCGATGTATCGTTATATCGGACGATTACGAGAGCTAGGAAGTGAATCCTTAGCTTCTTTCGATACACAGCGCGTGGAAAAGGTAAATATCGCAGATCCGTGTCACCTAGAGCGATGTATCGTTATATCGGACTATTACGAGAGCTAGGAAGTGAATCCTTAGCTTCTTTCGATACACAGCGCGTGGAAAAGGTAAATATCGCGTTTCCGAGTGCCCAGAACGTTTTATCGTTATATCGGACAATTACGACGGCTGGGAAGTGAATCCTTACACAATTTCGCTATACAGCGCGTTGGAAAAGGTCAATATCGCGATTCCGTGTGTCCCAGAACGATTTATCATTATATCGGACGATTACGAGAGCTAGGAAATGAATCCTTAGCTTCTTTCGATACACAGAGCGTGGAAAAGGTAAATATCGCAGATCCGAGTCACCTAGAGCGATTTATCGTTATATCGGACGATTACGAGAGCTAGGAAGTGAATCCTTAGCTTCTTTCGATACACAGCGCGAGGAAAAGGTAAATATCGCAGATCCGAGTCACCTAGAGCGATTTATCGTTATATCGGACGATTACGGGAGCTAGGAAGTGAATCCTTAGCTTCTTTCGATACACAGAGCGTGGAAAAGGTAAATATCGCGTATCCGAGTGCCCAGAACGTTTTATCGCTATATCGGACAATTACGACGGCTGGGAAGTTAATCCTTACCCAATTTCTATACACAGCGCGTTGGAAAAGGTCAGTATCGCGATTCCGAGTGTCTCAGAACGATTTATCGTTATATAGGACGATTACGACGGCTAGGAATTGAATCCATAGCTTCCTTCGATACACAGCGCGTGGAAAAGGTAAATATCGCAGATTCGAGTCACCTAGAGCGATTTATCATTATATCGGACGATTACGAGAGCTAGGAAGTGAATCCTTAGCTACTTTCGATGCACAGCGCTTGGAAAATCTAAATATCGCGTTACCGAGTGCCCAGAACGTTTTATCGTTATATCGGACTATGACGACGGCTGGGAAGTGAATCCTTACCCAATTTCGATACACAGCGCGTTGGTAAAAGTCAGTATCGCGATTCCGAGTGTCCCAGAACGATTTATCGTTATATCGGACGATTACGACGGCTAGGAATTGAATACATAGCTTCTTTCATTACACAGCGCGTGGAAAAGGTAAATATCGCAGATCCGAGTCACCTAGAGCGATGTATCGTTATATCGGACGATTATGAGAGCTAGGAAGTGAATCCTTAGCTTCTTTCGATACACAGCGCGTGGAAAAGGTAAATATCGCGTTTCCGAGTGCCCAGAACGTTTTATCGTTATATCGGACAATTACGACGGCTGGGAAGTGAATCCTTACACAATTTCGATACACAGCGCGTTGGAAAAGGTCAATATCGCAATTCCGTGTGTCCCAGAACGATTTATCATTATATCGGACGATTACGACGGCTAGGAATTGAATCCACAGCTTCTTTCGATACACAGCGCGAGGAAAAGGTAAATATCGCAGATCCGAGTCACCTAGAGCGATTTATCGTTATATCGGACGATTACGAGAGCTAGGAAGTAAATCCTTAGCTTCTTTCGATATACAGAGCGTGGAAAAGCTAAATATCGCGTTCCCAAGTGCCCAGAACGTTTTATCGTTATATCGGACAATTACGACGGCTGGGAAGCGAATCCATAGCTTCTTTCGATACACAGCGCGTGGAAAAGGTAAATATCGCAGATCCGTGTCACCTAGAGCGATGTATCGTTATATCGGACTATTACGAGAGCTAGGAAGTGAATCCTTAGCTTCTTTCGATACACAGCGCGTGGAAAAGGTAAATATCGCGTTTCCGAGTGCCCAGAACGTTTTATCGTTATATCGGACAATTACGACGGCTGGGAAGTGAATCCTTACACAATTTCGCTATACAGCGCGTTGGAAAAGGTCAATATCGCGATTCCGTGTGTCCCAGAACGATTTATCATTATATCGGACGATTACGAGAGCTAGGAAATGAATCCTTAGCTTCTTTCGATACACAGAGCGTGGAAAAGGTAAATATCGCAGATCCGAGTCACCTAGAGCGATTTATCGTTATATCGGACGATTACGAGAGCTAGGAAGTGAATCCTTAGCTTCTTTCGATACACAGCGCGAGGAAAAGGTAAATATCGCAGATCCGAGTCACCTAGAGCGATTTATCGTTATATCGGACGATTACGGGAGCTAGGAAGTGAATCCTTAGCTTCTTTCGATACACAGAGCGTGGAAAAGGTAAATATCGCGTATCCGAGTGCCCAGAACGTTTTATCGCTATATCGGACAATTACGACGGCTGGGAAGTTAATCCTTACCCAATTTCTATACACAGCGCGTTGGAAAAGGTCAGTATCGCGATTCCGAGTGTCTCAGAACGATTTATCGTTATATAGGACGATTACGACGGCTAGGAATTGAATCCATAGCTTCCTTCGATACACAGCGCGTGGAAAAGGTAAATATCGCAGATTCGAGTCACCTAGAGCGATTTATCATTATATCGGACGATTACGAGAGCTAGGAAGTGAATCCTTAGCTACTTTCGATGCACAGCGCTTGGAAAATCTAAATATCGCGTTACCGAGTGCCCAGAACGTTTTATCGTTATATCGGACTATGACGACGGCTGGGAAGTGAATCCTTACCCAATTTCGATACACAGCGCGTTGGTAAAAGTCAGTATCGCGATTCCGAGTGTCCCAGAACGATTTATCGTTATATCGGACGATTACGACGGCTAGGAATTGAATACATAGCTTCTTTCATTACACAGCGCGTGGAAAAGGTAAATATCGCAGATCCGAGTCACCTAGAGCGATGTATCGTTATATCGGACGATTATGAGAGCTAGGAAGTGAATCCTTAGCTTCTTTCGATACACAGCGCGTGGAAAAGGTAAATATCGCGTTTCCGAGTGCCCAGAACGTTTTATCGTTATATCGGACAATTACGACGGCTGGGAAGTGAATCCTTACACAATTTCGATACACAGCGCGTTGGAAAAGGTCAATATCGCGATTCCGTGTGTCCCAGAACGATTTATCATTATATCGGACGATTACGACGGCTAGGAATTGAATCCACAGCTTCTTTCGATACACAGCGCGAGGAAAAGGTAAATATCGCAGATCCGAGTCACCTAGAGCGATTTATCGTTATATCGGACGATTACGAGAGCTAGGAAGTAAATCCTTAGCTTCTTTCGATATACAGAGCGTGGAAAAGCTAAATATCGCGTTCCCAAGTGCCCAGAACGTTTTATCGTTATATCGGACAATTACGACGGCTGGGAAGCGAATCCATAGCTTCTTTCGATACACAGCGCGTGGAAAAGGAAAATATCGCAGATCCGAGTCACCTGGAGCGATTTATCGTTATATCGGACGATTACGAGAGCTAGGAAGTGAAACCTTAGCTACTTTCGATGCACAGCGCTTGGAAAAGCTGAATATCGCGTTTCCGAGGGCCCAGAACGTTTTATCGTTATATCGGAATATTACGACGGCTGGGAAGTGAATCCTTACCCAATTTCGATACACAGCGCGTTGGAAAAGGTCAGTATCGCGGTTCCGAGTGTCTCAGAACGATTTATCGTTATATAGGACTATTGCAACGGCTAGGAATTGAATCCATAGCTTCTTTCGATACACAGCGCGTGGAAAAGGTAAATATCGCAGATCCGAGTCACCTAGAGCGACTTATCGTTATATCGGACAATTACGACGGGTGGGAAGTGAATCCTTAGCAACTTTCGATGCACAGCGCTTGGAAACGCTAAATATCGCGTTTCCTAGTCTCGTGCAGTGATTTATAGTTATATCGGACGATTACGACGGCGAGGAATTGAATCCATAGTTTCTTTCGATACACAGCGCGTAGAAAAGGTAAATATCGCAGATCCGAGACACCTAGATCGATTTATCGTTATATCGGACAATTACGACGGGTGGGAAGTGAATCCTTAGCAACTTTCGATGCCCAGCGCTTGGAAAAGCTAAATAACGCGTTTCCTAGTCTCGTGCAGTGATTTATCGTTATATCGGACGATTACGACGGCGAGGAATTGAATCCATAGTTTCTTTCGATACACAGCGCGTGGAAAAGGTAAATATCGCAGATCCGAGTCAGCTAGAGCGATTTATCGTTATATCGCACGATTACGAGAGCTAGGAAGTGAATCCTTTGCTACTTTCGATGCACAGCGCTTGGAAAATCTAAATATCGCGTTTCCGAGTGCCCAGAACGTTTTATCGCTATATCGGACAATTACGACGGCTGGGAAGTTAATCCTTACCCAATTTCTATACACAGCGCGTTGGAAAAGGTCAGTATCGCGATTCCGAGTGTCTCAGAACGATTTATCGTTATATAGGACGATTACGACGGCTAGGAATTGAATCCATAGCTTCCTTCGATACAAAGCGCGTGGAAAAGGTAAATATCGCAGATTCGAGTCACCTAGAGCGATTTATCATTATATCGGACGATTACGAGAGCTAGGAAGTGAATCCTTAGCTACTTTCGATGCACAGCGCTTGGAAAATCTAAATATCGCGTTACCGAGTGCCCAGAACATTTTATCGTTATATCGGACAATGACGACGGCTGGGAAGTGAATCCTTACCCAATTTCGATACACAGCGCGTTGGTAAAAGTCAGTATCGCGATTCCGAGTGTCCCAGAACGATTTATCGTTATATCGGACGATTACGACGGCTAGGAATTGAATACATAGCTTCTTTCATTACACAGCGCGTGGAAAAGGTAAATATCGCAGATCCGAGTCACCTAGAGCGATGTATCGTTATATCGGACGATTATGAGAGCTAGGAAGTGAATCCTTAGCTTCTTTCGATACACAGCGCGTGGAAAAGGTAAATATCGCGTTTCCGAGTGCCCAGAACGTTTTATCGTTATATCGGACAATTACGACGGCTGGGAAGTGAATCCTTACACAATTTCGATACACAGCGCGTTGGAAAAGGTCAATATCGCGATTCCGTGTGTCCCAGAACGATTTATCATTATATCGGACGATTACGACGGCTAGGAATTGAATCCACAGCTTCTTTCGATACACAGCGCGAGGAAAAGGTAAATATCGCAGATCCGAGTCACCTAGAGCGATTTATCGTTATATCGGACGATTACGAGAGCTAGGAAGTAAATCCTTAGCTTCTTTCGATATACAGAGCGTGGAAAAGCTAAATATCGCGTTCCCAAGTGCCCAGAACGTTTTATCGTTATATCGGACAATTACGACGGCTGGGAAGTGAATCCTTACCCAATTTCGATACACAGCGCGTTGGAAAAGGTCAGTATCGCGGTTCCGAGTGTCTCAGAACGATTTATCGTTATATAGGACTATTGCAACGGCTAGGAATTGAATCCATAGCTTCTTTCGATACACAGCGCGTGGAAAAGGTAAATATCGCAGATCCGAGTCACCTAGAGCGACTTATCGTTATATCGGACAATTACGACGGGTGGGAAGTGAATCCTTAGCAACTTTCGATGCACAGCGCTTGGAAACGCTAAATATCGCGTTTCCTAGTCTCGTGCAGTGATTTATCGTTATATCGGACGATTACGACGGCGAGGAATTGAATCCATAGTTTCTTTCGATACACAACGCGTGGAAAAGGTAAATGTCGCGTTTCCGAGTGCCCAGTACGTTTTATCGTTATACAGGACAATTACGACGGCTGGGAAGTGAATCCTTACCCAATTTCGATACACAGCGCGTTGGTAAAGGTCAGTATCGCGATTCCGAGTGTCTCAGAACGATTTATCGTTATATAGGACGATTACGACGGCTAGGAATTGAATCCATAGCTTCCTTTGAAACACAGCGCGTGGAAAAGGTAAATATCGCAGATTCGAGTCACCTAGAGCGATTGATCGTTATATCGGACGATTACGAGAGCTAGGAAATGAATCCTTAGCTACTTTCGATGCACAGCGCTTGGAAATGCTAAATATCGCGTTTCCGAGTGCCCAGAACGTTTTATCGTTATATCGGACAATGACGACGTCTGGGTAGTGAATCCTTACCCAATTTCGATACACAGCGCGTTGGTAAAGGTCAGTATCGCGATTCCGAGTGTCTCAGAACGATTTATCGTTATATAGGACGATTACGACGGCTAGGAATTGAATCCATAACTGCTTTCATTACACAGCGCGTGGAAAAGGTAAATATCGCAGATCCGAGTCACCTAGAGCGATTTATCGTTATATCGGAGAATTACGACGGCTAGGAAGTGAATCCTTACCCAATTTCGATACACAGCGCGTTGGTAAAGGTCAGTATCGCGATTCCGAGTGTCTCAGAACGATTTATCGTTATATAGGACGATTACGACGGCTAGGAATTGAATCCATAGCTTCCTTCGATACACAGCGCGTGGAAAAGGTAAATATCGCAGATTCGAGTCACCTAGAGCGATTTATCGTTATATCGGACGATTACGAGAGCTAGGAAATGAATCCTTAGCTACTTTCGATGCACAGCGCTTGGAAAATCTAAATATCGCGTTTCCGAGTGCCCAGAACGTTTTATCGTTATATCGGACAATGACGACGGCTGGGAAGTGAATCCTTACCCAATTTCGATACACAGCGCGTTGGTAAAAGTCAGTATCGCGATTCCGAGTGTCCCAGAACGATTTATCGTTATATCGGACGATTACGACGGCTAGGAATTGAATACATAGCTTCTTTCATTACACAGCGCGTGGAAAAGGTAAATATCGCAGATCCGAGTCACCTAGAGCGATGTATCGTTATATCGGACGATTATGAGAGCTAGGAAGTGAATCCTTAGCTTCTTTCGATACACAGCGCGTGGAAAAGGTAAATATCGCGTTTCCGAGTGCCCAGAACGTTTTATCGTTATATCGGACAATTACGACGGCTGGGAAGTGAATCCTTACACAATTTCGATACACAGCGCGTTGGAAAAGGTCAATATCGCGATTCCGTGTGTCCCAGAACGATTTATCATTATATCGGACGATTACGACGGCTAGGAATTGAATCCACAGCTTCTTTCGATACACAGCGCGAGGAAAAGGTAAATATCGCAGATCCGAGTCACCTAGAGCGATTTATCGTTATATCGGACGATTACGAGAGCTAGGAAGTAAATCCTTAGCTTCTTTCGATATACAGAGCGTGGAAAAGCTAAATATCGCGTTCCCAAGTGCCCAGAACGTTTTATCGTTATATCGGACAATTACGACGGCTGGGAAGTGAATCCTTACCCAATTTCGATACACAGCGCGTTGGAAAAGGTCAGTATCGCGGTTCCGAGTGTCTCAGAACGATTTATCGTTATATAGGACTATTGCAACGGCTAGGAATTGAATCCATAGCTTCTTTCGATACACAGCGCGTGGAAAAGGTAAATATCGCAGATCCGAGTCACCTAGAGCGACTTATCGTTATATCGGACAATTACGACGGGTGGGAAGTGAATCCTTAGCAACTTTCGATGCACAGCGCTTGGAAACGCTAAATATCGCGTTTCCTAGTCTCGTGCAGTGATTTATAGTTATATCGGACGATTACGACGGCGAGGAATTGAATCCATAGTTTCTTTCGATACACAGCGCGTAGAAAAGGTAAATATCGCAGATCCGAGACACCTAGATCGATTTATCGTTATATCGGACAATTACGACGGGTGGGAAGTAAAATCCTTAGCAACATTCGATGCCCAGCGCTTGGAAAAGCTAAATAACGCGTTTCCTAGTCTCGTGCAGTGATTTATCGTTATATCGGACGATTACGACGGCGAGGAATTGAATCCATAGTTTCTTTCGATACACAGCGCGTGGAAAAGGTAAATATCGCAGATCCGAGTCAGCTAGAGCGATTTATCGTTATATCGCACGATTACGAGAGCTAGGAAGTGAATCCTTAGCTACTTTCGATGCACAGCGCTTGCAAAATCTAAATGTCGCGTTTCCGAGTGCCCAGAACGTTATATCGTTATATCGGACAATGACGACGGCTGGGAAGTGAATCCTTACCCAATTTCGATAAACAGCGCGTTGGTAAAGGTCAGTATCGCGATTCCGAGTGTCTCAGAACGATTTATCGTTATATAGGACGATTACGACGGCTAGGAATTGAATCCATAGCTTCCTTTGAAACACAGCGCGTGCAAAAGGTAAATATCGCAGATTCGAGTCACCTAGAGCGATTGATCGTTATATCGGACGATTACGAGAGCTAGGAAATGAATCCTTAGCTACTTTCGATGCACAGCGCTTGGAAATGCTAAATATCGCGTTTCCGAGTGCCCAGAACGTTTTATCGTTATATCGGACAATGACGACGTCTGGGTAGTGAATCCTTACCCAATTTCGATACACAGCGCGTTGGTAAAGGTCAGTATCGCGATTCCGAGTGTCTCAGAACGATTTATCGTTATATAGGACGATTACGACGGCTAGGAATTGAATCCATAACTTCTTTCATTACACAGCGCGTGGAAAAGGTAAATATCGCAGATCCGAGTCACCTAGAGCGATTTATCGTTATATCGGAGAATTACGACGGCTAGGAAGTGAATCCTTACCCAATTTCGATACACAGCGCGTTGGTAAAGGTCAGTATCGCGATTCCGAGTGTCTCAGAACGATTTATCGTTATATAGGACGATTACGACGGCTAGGAATTGAATCCATAGCTTCCTTCGATACACAGCGCGTGGAAAAGGTAAATATCGCAGATTCGAGACACCTAGAGCGATTTATCGTTATATCGGACGATTACGAGAGCTAGGAAATGAATCCTTAGCTACTTTCGATGCACAGCGCTTGGAAAATCTAAATATCGCGTTTCCGAGTGCCCAGAACGTTTTATCGTTATATCGGACAATGACGACGGCTGGGAAGTGAATCCTTACCCAATTTCGATACACAGCGCGTTGGTAAAGGTCAGTATCGCGATTCCGAGTGTCTCAGAACGATTTATCGTCATATAGGACGATTACGACGGCTAGGAATTGAATCCATAGCTTCCTTCGATACACAGCGCGTGGAAAAGGTAAATATCGCAGATCCGAGTCACCTAGAGCGATTTATCGTTATATCGGACGATTACGAGAGCTAGGAAATGAATCCTTAGCTACTTTCGATGCACAGCGCTTGGAAAATCTAAATATCGCGTTTCCGAGTGCCCAGAACGTTTTATCGTTATATCGGACAATGACGACGGCTGGGAAGTGAATCCTTACCCAATTTCGATACACAGCGCGTTGGTAAAGGTCAGTATCGCGATTCCGAGTGTCTCAGAACGATTTATCGTCATATAGGACGATTACGACGGCTAGGAATTGAATC
>OZ018303.1:10304156-10325324 GCA_963969485.1 Nomada goodeniana
CGATATTTACCTTTTCCACGCGCTGTGTATCGAAGGAAGCTATGGATTCAATTCCTAGCCGTCGTAATCGTCCTATATAACGATAAATCGTTCTGAGACACTCGGAATCGCGATACTGACCTTTTCCAACGCGCTGTGTATCGAAATTGAGTAAGGATTCACTTCCCAGCCGTCGTAATTCTCCGATATAACGATAAATCGCTCTAGGTGACTCGGATCTGCGATATTTACCTTTTCCACGCGCTGTGTAATGAAAGAAGCTACGGATTCAATTCCTAGCCGTCGTAATCGTCCAATATAACGATAAATCGTTCTGAGACACTCGGAATCGCGATACTGACCTTTACCAACGCGCTGTGTATCGAAATTTGGTAAGGATTCACTTCCCAGCCGTCGTCATGTTCCGATATAACGATATAACGTTCTGGGCACGCGGAAACGCGATATTTAGATTTTCCAAGCGCTGTGCATCGAAAGTAGCTAAGGATTCACTTCCTAGCTTTCGTAATCGTCCTATATAACGATCAATCGCTCTAGGTGACTCGGATCTGCGATATTTACCTTTTCCACGCGCTGTGTATCGAAGGAAGCTATGGATTCAATTCCTAGCCGTCGTAATCGTCCTATATGACGATAAATCGTTCTGAGACACTCGGAATCGCGATACTGACCTTTACCAACGCGCTGTGTATCGAAATTGTGTAAGGATTCACTTCCCAGCCGTCGTAATTGTCCGATATAACGATAAAACGTTCTGGGCACTCGGAAACGCGATATTTACCTTTTCCACGCGCTGTGTATCGAAAGAAGCTAAGGATTCACTTCCTAGCTCTCATAATCGTCCGATATAACGATACATCGCTCTAGGTGACTCGGATCTGCGATATTTACCTTTTCCACGCGCTGTGTAATGAAAGAAGCTATGTATTCAATTCCTAGCCGTCGTAATCGTCCGATATAACGATAAATCGTTCTGGGACACTCGGAATCGCGATACTGACTTTTACCAACGCGCTGTGTATCGAAATTGGGTAAGGATTCACTTCCCAGCCGTCGTCATTGTCCGATATAACGATAAAACGTTCTGGGCACTCGGTAACGCGATATTTAGATTTTCCAAGCGCTGTGCATCGAAAGTAGCTAAGGATTCACTTCCTAGCTCTCGTAATCGTCCGATATAATGATAAATCGCTCTAGGTGACTTGGATCTGCGATATTTACCTTTTCCACGCGCTGTGTATCGAAGGAAGCTATGGATTCAATTCCTAGCCGTCGTAATCGTCCGATATAACGATAAATCACTGCACGAGACTAGGAAACGCGTTATTTAGCGTTTCCAAGCGCTGTGCATCGAAAGTTGCTAAGGATTCACTTCCCACCCGTCGTAATTGTCCGATATAACGATAAGTCGCTCTAGGTGACTCGGATCTGCGATATTTACCTTTTCTACGCGCTGTGTATCGAAAGAAGCTATGGATTCAATTCCTAGCCGTTGCAATAGTCCTATATAACGATAAATCGTTCTGAGACACTCGGAACCGCGATACTGACCTTTTCCAACGCGCTGTGTATCGAAATTGGGTAAGGATTCACTTCCCAGCCGTCGTAATATTCCGATATAACGATAAAACGTTCTGGGCCCTCGGAAACGCGATATTCAGCTTTTCCAAGCGCTGTGCATCGAAAGTAGCTAAGGTTTCACTTCCTAGCTCTCGTAATCGTCCGATATAACGATAAATCGCTCCAGGTGACTCGGATCTGCGATATTTTCCTTTTCCACGCGCTGTGTATCGAAAGAAGCTATGGATTCGCTTCCCAGCCGTCGTAATTGTCCGATATAACGATAAAACGTTCTGGGCACTTGGGAACGCGATATTTAGCTTTTCCACGCTCTGTATATCGAAAGAAGCTAAGGATTTACTTCCTAGCTCTCGTAATCGTCCGATATAACGATAAATCGCTCCAGGTGACTCGGATCTGCGATATTTTCCTTTTCCACGCGCTGTGTATCGAAAGAAGCTATGGATTCGCTTCCCAGCCGTCGTAATTGTCCGATATAACGATAAAACGTTCTGGGCACTTGGGAACGCGATATTTAGCTTTTCCACGCTCTGTATATCGAAAGAAGCTAAGGATTTACTTCCTAGCTCTCGTAATCGTCCGATATAACGATAAATCGCTCTAGGTGACTCGGATCTGCGATATTTACCTTTTCCTCGCGCTGTGTATCGAAAGAAGCTGTGGATTCAATTCCTAGCCGTCGTAATCGTCCGATATAATGATAAATCGTTCTGGGACACACGGAATCGCGATATTGACCTTTTCCAACGCGCTGTGTATCGAAATTGTGTAAGGATTCACTTCCCAGCCGTCGTAATTGTCCGATATAACGATAAAACGTTCTGGGCACTCGGAAACGCGATATTCAGCTTTTCCACGCGCTGTGTATCGAAAGAAGCTAAGGATTCACTTCCTAGCTCTCATAATCGTCCGATATAACGATACATCGCTCTAGGTGACTCGGATCTGCGATATTTACCTTTTCCACGCGCTGTGTAATGAAAGAAGCTATGTATTCAATTCCTAGCCGTCGTAATCGTCCGATATAACGATAAATCGTTCTGGGACACTCGGAATCGCGATACTGACTTTTACCAACGCGCTGTGTATCGAAATTGCGTAAGGATTCACTTCCCAGCCGTCGTCATTGTCCGATATAACGATAAAACGTTCTGGGCACTCGGTAACGCGATATTTAGATTTTCCAAGCGCTGTGCATCGAAAGTAGCTAAGGATTCACTTCCTAGCTCTCGTAATCGTCCGATATAATGATAAATCGCTCTAGGTGACTCGAATCTGCGATATTTACCTTTTCCACGCGCTGTGTATCGAAGGAAGCTATGGATTCAATTCCTAGCCGTCGTAATCGTACTATATGACGATAAATCGTTCTGAGACACTCGGAATCGCAATACTGACCTTTACCAACGCGCTGTGTATCGAAATTGGGTAAGGATTCACTTCCCAGCCGTCGTCATTGTCCGATATAACGATAAAACGTTCTGGGCACTCGGAAACGCGATATTTAGATTTTCCAAGCGCTGTGCATCGAAAGTAGCTAAGGATTCATTTCCTAGCTCTCGTAATCGTCCGATATAACGATAAATCGCTCTAGGTGACTCGAATCTGCGATATTTACCTTTTCCACGCGCTGTGTATCGAAGGAAGCTATGGATTCAATTCCTAGCCGTCGTAATCGTCCTATATAACGATAAATCGTTCTGAGACACTCGGAATCGCGATACTGACCTTTACCAACGCGCTGTGTATCGAAATTGGGTAAGGATTCACTACCCAGACGTCGTCATTGTGCGATATAACGATAAAACGTTCTGGGCACTCGGAAACGCGATATTTAGCATTTCCAAGCGCTGTGCATCGAAAGTAGCTAAGGATTCATTTCCTAGCTCTCGTAATCGTCCGATATAACGATCAATCGCTCTAGGTGACTCGAATCTGCGATATTTACCTTTTCCACGCGCTGTGTTTCAAAGGAAGCTATGGATTCAATTCCTAGCCGTCGTAATCGTCCTATATAACGATCAATCGTTCTGAGACACTCGGAATCGCGATACTGACCTTTACCAACGCGCTGTGTATCGAAATTGGGTAAGGATTCACTTCCCAGCCGTCGTAATTGTCCGATATAACGATAAAACGCTCTGGGCACTCGGAAACGCGATATATAGCTTTTCCAAGCGCTGTGCATGGAAAGTAGCTAAGGATTCACTTCCTAGCTCTCGTAATCGTCCGATATAACGATCAATCGCTCTAGGTGACTCGGATCTGCGATATTTACCTTTTCCACGCGCTGTGTATCGAAGAAAGCTATGGATTCAATTCCTAGCCGTCGTAATCGTACTATATGACGATAAATCGTTCTGAGACACTCGGAATCGCAATACTGACCTTTACCAACGCGCTGTGTATCGAAATTGGGTAAGGATTCACTACCCAGACGTCGTCATTGTCCGATATAACGATAAAACGTTCTGGGCACTCGGAAACGCGATATTTAGCATTTCCAAGCGCTGTGCATCGAAAGTAGCTAAGGATTCATTTCCTAGCTCTCGTAATCGTCCGATATAACGATAAATCGCTCTAGGTGACTCGGATCTGCGATATTTACCTTTTCCTCGCGCTGTGTATCGAAAGAAGCTATGGATTCAATTCCTAGCCGTCGTAATCGTCCGATATAACGATAAATCGTTCTGGGATACTCGGAATCGCGATACTGACCTTTACCAACGCGCTGTGTATCGAAATTGGGTAAGGATTCACTTCCCAGCCGTCGTCATTGTCCGATATAACGATAAAACGCTCTGGGCACTCGGAAACGCGATATCTAGCTTTTCCAAGCGCTGTGCATGGAAAGTAGCTAAGGATTCATTTCCTAGCTCTCGTAATCGTCCGATATAACGATAAATCGCTCTAGGTGACTCGAATCTGCGATATTTACCTTTTCCACGCGCTGTGTAATGAAAGAAGCTATGGATTCAATTCATAGCCGTCGTAATCGTCCGATATAACGATAAATCGTTCTGAGACACTCGGAATCGCGATACTGACCTTTACCAACGCGCTGTGTATCGAAAGAAGCTATGGATTCACTTCCCAGCCGTGGTAATTGTCCGATATAACGATAAAACGCTCTGGGCACTCGGAAACGCGATATATAGCTTTTCCAAGCGCTGTGCATGGAAAGTAGCTAAGGATTCATTTCCTAGCTCTCGTAATCGTCCGATATAACGATAAATCGCTCTAGGTGACTCGAATCTGCGATATTTACCTTTTCCACGCGCTGTGTATCGAAGGAAGCTATGGATTCAATTCCTAGCCGTCGTAATCGTCCGATATAACGATAAATCGTTCTGAGACACTCGGAATCGCGATACTGACCTTTACCAACGCGCTGTGTATCGAAAGAAGCTATGGATTCACTTCCCAGCCGTGGTAATTGTCCGAGATAACGATAAAACGTTCTGGGCACTCGGAAACGCGATATGTACCTTTTCCACGATCTGTGTATCGAAAGAAGCTAAGGATTCACTTCCTAGCTCTTGTAATCGTCCGATATAACGATAAATCGCTCTAGATGACTCGGATCTGCGATATTTACCTTTTCCTCGCGCTGTGCATCGAAAGAAGCTATGAATTCAATTCCTAGCCGTCGTAATCGTCCGATATAATGATAAATCGTTCTGGGACACACGGAATCGCGATATTGACCTTTTCCAACGCGCTGTGTATCGAAAGAAGCTAAGGATTCACTTCCTAGCTCTCGTAATCGTCCGATATAACGATACATCGCTCTAGGTGACTTGGATCTGCGATATTTACCTTTTCCACGCGCTGTGTATCGAAAGAAGCTAAGCATTCACTTCCTAGCTCTCGTAATCGTCCGATATAACGATACATCGCTCTAGGTGACTTGGATCTGCGATATTTACCTTTTCCACGCGCTGTGTATCGAAGGAAGCTATGGATTCAATTCCTAGCCGTCGTAATCGTCCTATATAACGATAAATCGTTCTGAGACACTCGGAATCGCGATACTGACCTTTTCCAACGCGCTGTGTATCGAAATTGAGTAAGGATTCACTTCCCAGCCGTCGTAATTCTCCGATATAACGATAAATCGCTCTAGGTGACTCGGATCTGCGATATTTACCTTTTCCACGCGCTGTGTAATGAAAGAAGCTACGGATTCAATTCCTAGCCGTCGTAATCGTCCAATATAACGATAAATCGTTCTGAGACACTCGGAATCGCGATACTGACCTTTACCAACGCGCTGTGTATCGAAATTTGGTAAGGATTCACTTCCCAGCCGTCGTCATGTTCCGATATAACGATATAACGTTCTGGGCACGCGGAAACGCGATATTTAGATTTTCCAAGCGCTGTGCATCGAAAGTAGCTAAGGATTCACTTCCTAGCTCTCGTAATCGTCCTATATAACGATCAATCGCTCTAGGTGACTCGGATCTGCGATATTTACCTTTTCCACGCGCTGTGTATCGAAGGAAGCTATGGATTCAATTCCTAGCCGTCGTAATCGTCCTATATGACGATAAATCGTTCTGAGACACTCGGAATCGCGATACTGACCTTTACCAACGCGCTGTGTATCGAAATTGGGTAAGGATTCACTTCCCAGCCGTCGTCATTGTCCGATATAACGATAAAACGTTCTGGGCACTCGGAAACGCGATATTTAGATTTTCCAAGCGCTGTGCATCGAAAGTAGCTAAGGATTCATTTCCTAGCTCTCGTAATCGTCCGATATAACGATAAATCGCTCTAGGTGACTCGGATCTGCGATATTTACCTTTTCCACGCGCTGTGTATCGAAGGAAGCTATGGATTCAATTCCTAGCCGTCGTAATCGTCCTATATGACGATAAATCGTTCTGAGACACTCGGAATCGCGATACTGACCTTTACCAACGCGCTGTGTATCGAAATTGGGTAAGGATTCACTTCCCAGCCGTCGTCATTGTCCGATATAACGATAAAACGTTCTGGGCACTCGGAAACGCGATATTTAGATTTTCCAAGCGCTGTGCATCGAAAGTAGCTAAGGATTCATTTCCTAGCTCTCGTAATCGTCCGATATAACGATAAATCGCTCTAGGTGTCTCGAATCTGCGATATTTACCTTTTCCACGCGCTGTGTATCGAAGGAAGCTATGGATTCAATTCCTAGCCGTCGTAATCGTCCTATATAACGATAAATCGTTCTGAGACACTCGGAATCGCGATACTGACCTTTACCAACGCGCTGTGTATCGAAATTGGGTAAGGATTCACTTCCTAGCCGTCGTAATTCTCCGATATAACGATAAATCGCTCTAGGTGACTCGGATCTGCGATATTTACCTTTTCCACGCGCTGTGTAATGAAAGAAGTTATGGATTCAATTCCTAGCCGTCGTAATCGTCCTATATAACGATAAATCGTTCTGAGACACTCGGAATCGCGATACTGACCTTTACCAACGCGCTGTGTATCGAAATTGGGTAAGGATTCACTACCCAGACGTCGTCATTGTCCGATATAACGATAAAACGTTCTGGGCACTCGGAAACGCGATATTTAGCATTTCCAAGCGCTGTGCATCGAAAGTAGCTAAGGATTCATTTCCTAGCTCTCGTAATCGTCCGATATAACGATCAATCGCTCTAGGTGACTCGAATCTGCGATATTTACCTTTTGCACGCGCTGTGTTTCAAAGGAAGCTATGGATTCAATTCCTAGCCGTCGTAATCGTCCTATATAACGATAAATCGTTCTGAGACACTCGGAATCGCGATACTGACCTTTACCAACGCGCTGTGTATCGAAATTGGGTAAGGATTCACTTCCCAGCCGTCGTCATTGTCCGATATAACGATAAAACGTTCTGGGCACTCGGAAACGCGACATTTAGATTTTGCAAGCGCTGTGCATCGAAAGTAGCTAAGGATTCACTTCCTAGCTCTCGTAATCGTGCGATATAACGATAAATCGCTCTAGCTGACTCGGATCTGCGATATTTACCTTTTCCACGCGCTGTGTATCGAAAGAAACTATGGATTCAATTCCTCGCCGTCGTAATCGTCCGATATAACGATAAATCACTGCACGAGACTAGGAAACGCGTTATTTAGCTTTTCCAAGCGCTGGGCATCGAATGTTGCTAAGGATTTTACTTCCCACCCGTCGTAATTGTCCGATATAACGATAAATCGATCTAGGTGTCTCGGATCTGCGATATTTACCTTTTCTACGCGCTGTGTATCGAAAGAAACTATGGATTCAATTCCTCGCCGTCGTAATCGTCCGATATAACTATAAATCACTGCACGAGACTAGGAAACGCGATATTTAGCGTTTCCAAGCGCTGTGCATCGAAAGTTGCTAAGGATTCACTTCCCACCCGTCGTAATTGTCCGATATAACGATAAGTCGCTCTAGGTGACTCGGATCTGCGATATTTACCTTTTCCACGCGCTGTGTATCGAAAGAAGCTATGGACTCAATTCCTAGCCGTTGCAATAGTCCTATATAACGATAAATCGTTCTGAGACACTCGGAACCGCGATACTGACCTTTTCCAACGCGCTGTGTATCGAAATTGGGTAAGGATTCACTTCCCAGCCGTCGTAATTGTCCGATATAACGATAAAACGTTCTGGGCACTTGGGAACGCGATATTTAGCTTTTCCACGCTCTGTATATCGAAAGAAGCTAAGGATTTACTTCCTAGCTCTCGTAATCGTCCGATATAACGATAAATCGCTCTAGGTGACTCGGATCTGCGATATTTACCTTTTCCTCGCGCTGTGTATCGAAAGAAGCTGTGGATTCAATTCCTAGCCGTCGTAATCGTCCGATATAATGATAAATCGTTCTGGGACACACGGAATCGCGATATTGACCTTTTCCAACGCGCTGTGTATCGAAATTGTGTAAGGATTCACTTCCCAGCCGTCGTAATTGTCCGATATAACGATAAAACGTTCTGGGCACTCGGAAACGCGATATTTACCTTTTCCACGCGCTGTGTATCGAAAGAAGCTAAGGATTCACTTCCTAGCTCTCATAATCGTCCGATATAACGATACATCGCTCTAGGTGACTCGGATCTGCGATATTTACCTTTTCCACGCGCTGTGTAATGAAAGAAGCTATGTATTCAATTCCTAGCCGTCGTAATCGTCCGATATAACGATAAATCGTTCTGGGACACTCGGAATCGCGATACTGACTTTTACCAACGCGCTGTGTATCGAAATTGGGTAAGGATTCACTTCCCAGCCGTCGTCATTGTCCGATATAACGATAAAACGTTCTGGGCACTCGGAAACGCGATATTTAGATTTTCCAAGCGCTGTGCATCGAAAGTAGCTAAGGATTCATTTCCTAGCTCTCGTAATCGTCCGATATAACGATCAATCGCTCTAGGTGACTCGAATCTGCGATATTTACCTTTTCCACGCGCTGTGTTTCAAAGGAAGCTATGGATTCAATTCCTAGCCGTCGTAATCGTCCTATATAACGATAAATCGTTCTGAGACACTCGGAATCGCGATACTGACCTTTACCAACGCGCTGTGTATCGAAATTGGGTAAGGATTCACTTCCCAGCCGTCGTAATTGTCCTGTATAACGATAAAACGTACTGGGCACTCGGAAACGCGACATTTACCTTTTCCACGCGCTGTGTATCGAAAGAAACTATGGATTCAATTCCTCGCCGTCGTAATCGTCCGATATAACGATAAATCACTGCACGAGACTAGGAAACGCGATA
Source organism: Nomada goodeniana (assembly GCA_963969485.1). Lineage (NCBI taxonomy): Eukaryota > Metazoa > Arthropoda > Insecta > Hymenoptera > Apidae > Nomada > Nomada goodeniana. The sequence continues at coordinate 10,313,515 of OZ018303.1, forward strand.
TTTAGCGTTTCCAAGCGCTGTGCATCGAAAGTTGCTAAGGATTCACTTCCCACCCGTCGTAATTGTCCGATATAACGATAAGTCGCTCTAGGTGACTCGGATCTGCGATATTTACCTTTTCCACGCGCTGTGTATCGAAAGAAGCTATGGATTCAATTCCTAGCCGTTGCAATAGTCCTATATAACGATAAATCGTTCTGAGACACTCGGAACCGCGATACTGACCTTTTCCAACGCGCTGTGTATCGAAATTGGGTAAGGATTCACTTCCCAGCCGTCGTAATTGTCCGATATAACGATAAAACGTTCTGGGCACTTGGGAACGCGATATTTAGCTTTTCCACGCTCTGTATATCGAAAGAAGCTAAGGATTTACTTCCTAGCTCTCGTAATCGTCCGATATAACGATAAATCGCTCTAGGTGACTCGGATCTGCGATATTTACCTTTTCCTCGCGCTGTGTATCGAAAGAAGCTGTGGATTCAATTCCTAGCCGTCGTAATCGTCCGATATAATGATAAATCGTTCTGGGACACACGGAATCGCGATATTGACCTTTTCCAACGCGCTGTGTATCGAAATTGTGTAAGGATTCACTTCCCAGCCGTCGTAATTGTCCGATATAACGATAAAACGTTCTGGGCACTCGGAAACGCGATATTTACCTTTTCCACGCGCTGTGTATCGAAAGAAGCTAAGGATTCACTTCCTAGCTCTCATAATCGTCCGATATAACGATACATCGCTCTAGGTGACTTGGATCTGCGATATTTACCTTTTCCACGCGCTGTGTATCGAAGGAAGCTATGGATTCAATTCCTAGCCGTCGTAATCGTCCTATATAACGATAAATCGTTCTGAGACACTCGGAATCGCGATACTGACCTTTTCCAACGCGCTGTGTATCGAAATTGAGTAAGGATTCACTTCCCAGCCGTCGTAATTCTCCGATATAACGATAAATCGCTCTAGGTGACTCGGATCTGCGATATTTACCTTTTCCACGCGCTGTGTAATGAAAGAAGCTACGGATTCAATTCCTAGCCGTCGTAATCGTCCAATATAACGATAAATCGTTCTGAGACACTCGGAATCGCGATACTGACCTTTACCAACGCGCTGTGTATCGAAATTTGGTAAGGATTCACTTCCCAGCCGTCGTCATGTTCCGATATAACGATATAACGTTCTGGGCACGCGGAAACGCGATATTTAGATTTTCCAAGCGCTGTGCATCGAAAGTAGCTAAGGATTCACTTCCTAGCTCTCGTAATCGTCCTATATAACGATCAATCGCTCTAGGTGACTCGGATCTGCGATATTTACCTTTTCCACGCGCTGTGTATCGAAGGAAGCTATGGATTCAATTCCTAGCCGTCGTAATCGTCCTATATGACGATAAATCGTTCTGAGACACTCGGAATCGCGATACTGACCTTTACCAACGCGCTGTGTATCGAAATTGGGTAAGGATTCACTTCCCAGCCGTCGTCATTGTCCGATATAACGATAAAACGTTCTGGGCACTCGGAAACGCGATATTTAGATTTTCCAAGCGCTGTGCATCGAAAGTAGCTAAGGATTCATTTCCTAGCTCTCGTAATCGTCCGATATAACGATAAATCGCTCTAGGTGACTCGGATCTGCGATATTTACCTTTTCCACGCGCTGTGTATCGAAGGAAGCTATGGATTCAATTCCTAGCCGTCGTAATCGTCCTATATGACGATAAATCGTTCTGAGACACTCGGAATCGCGATACTGACCTTTACCAACGCGCTGTGTATCGAAATTGGGTAAGGATTCACTTCCCAGCCGTCGTCATTGTCCGATATAACGATAAAACGTTCTGGGCACTCGGAAACGCGATATTTAGATTTTCCAAGCGCTGTGCATCGAAAGTAGCTAAGGATTCATTTCCTAGCTCTCGTAATCGTCCGCTATAACGATAAATCGCTCTAGGTGTCTCGAATCTGCGATATTTACCTTTTCCACGCGCTGTGTATCGAAGGAAGCTATGGATTCAATTCCTAGCCGTCGTAATCGTCCTATATAACGATAAATCGTTCTGAGACACTCGGAATCGCGATACTGACCTTTACCAACGCGCTGTGTATCGAAATTGGGTAAGGATTCACTTCCTAGCCGTCGTAATTCTCCGATATAACGATAAATCGCTCTAGGTGACTCGGATCTGCGATATTTACCTTTTCCACGCGCTGTGTAATGAAAGAAGCTATGGATTCAATTCCTAGCCGTCGTAATCGTCCTATATAACGATAAATCGTTCTGAGACACTCGGAATCGCGATACTGACCTTTACCAACGCGCTGTGTATCGAAATTGGGTAAGGATTCACTACCCAGACGTCGTCATTGTCCGATATAACGATAAAACGTTCTGGGCACTCGGAAACGCGATATTTAGCATTTCCAAGCGCTGTGCATCGAAAGTAGCTAAGGATTCATTTCCTAGCTCTCGTAATCGTCCGATATAACGATCAATCGCTCTAGGTGACTCGAATCTGCGATATTTACCTTTTGCACGCGCTGTGTTTCAAAGGAAGCTATGGATTCAATTCCTAGCCGTCGTAATCGTCCTATATAACGATAAATCGTTCTGAGACACTCGGAATCGCGATACTGACCTTTACCAACGCGCTGTGTATCGAAATTGGGTAAGGATTCACTTCCCAGCCGTCGTCATTGTCCGATATAACGATAAAACGTTCTGGGCACTCGGAAACGCGACATTTAGATTTTGCAAGCGCTGTGCATCGAAAGTAGCTAAGGATTCACTTCCTAGCTCTCGTAATCGTGCGATATAACGATAAATCGCTCTAGCTGACTCGGATCTGCGATATTTACCTTTTCCACGCGCTGTGTATCGAAAGAAACTATGGATTCAATTCCTCGCCGTCGTAATCGTCCGATATAACGATAAATCACTGCACGAGACTAGGAAACGCGTTATTTAGCTTTTCCAAGCGCTGGGCATCGAATGTTGCTAAGGATTTTACTTCCCACCCGTCGTAATTGTCCGATATAACGATAAATCGATCTAGGTGTCTCGGATCTGCGATATTTACCTTTTCTACGCGCTGTGTATCGAAAGAAACTATGGATTCAATTCCTCGCCGTCGTAATCGTCCGATATAACTATAAATCACTGCACGAGACTAGGAAACGCGATATTTAGCGTTTCCAAGCGCTGTGCATCGAAAGTTGCTAAGGATTCACTTCCCACCCGTCGTAATTGTCCGATATAACGATAAGTCGCTCTAGGTGACTCGGATCTGCGATATTTACCTTTTCCACGCGCTGTGTATCGAAAGAAGCTATGGATTCAATTCCTAGCCGTTGCAATAGTCCTATATAACGATAAATCGTTCTGAGACACTCGGAACCGCGATACTGACCTTTTCCAACGCGCTGTGTATCGAAATTGGGTAAGGATTCACTTCCCAGCCGTCGTAATTGTCCGATATAACGATAAATCGATCTAGGTGTCTCGGATCTGCGATATTTACCTTTTCTACGCGCTGTGTATCGAAAGAAACTATGGATTCAATTCCTCGCCGTCGTAATCGTCCGATATAACTATAAATCACTGCACGAGACTAGGAAACGCGATATTTAGCGTTTCCAAGCGCTGTGCATCGAAAGTTGCTAAGGATTCACTTCCCACCCGTCGTAATTGTCCGATATAACGATAAGTCGCTCTAGGTGACTCGGATCTGCGATATTTACCTTTTCCACGCGCTGTGTATCGAAAGAAGCTATGGACTCAATTCCTAGCCGTTGCAATAGTCCTATATAACGATAAATCGTTCTGAGACACTCGGAACCGCGATACTGACCTTTTCCAACGCGCTGTGTATCGAAATTGGGTAAGGATTCACTTCCCAGCCGTCGTAATTGTCCGATATAACGATAAAACGTTCTGGGCACTTGGGAACGCGATATTTAGCTTTTCCACGCTCTGTATATCGAAAGAAGCTAAGGATTTACTTCCTAGCTCTCGTAATCGTCCGATATAACGATAAATCGCTCTAGGTGACTCGGATCTGCGATATTTACCTTTTCCTCGCGCTGTGTATCGAAAGAAGCTGTGGACTCAATTCCTAGCCGTTGCAATAGTCCTATATAACGATAAATCGTTCTGAGACACTCGGAACCGCGATACTGACCTTTTCCAACGCGCTGTGTATCGAAATTGGGTAAGGATTCACTTCCCAGCCGTCGTCATTGTCCGATATAACGATAAAACGTTCTGGGCACTCGGAAACGCGATATTTAGATTTTCCAAGCGCTGTGCATCGAAAGTAGCTAAGGATTCATTTCCTAGCTCTCGTAATCGTCCGATATAACGATAAATCGCTCTAGGTGACTCGAATCTGCGATATTTACCTTTTCCACGCGCTGTGTATCGAAGGAAGCTATGGATTCAATTCCTAGCCGTCGTAATCGTCCTATATAACGATAAATCGTTCTGAGACACTCGGAATCGCGATACTGACCTTTACCAACGCGCTGTGTATCGAAATTGGGTAAGGATTCACTTCCTAGCCGTCGTAATTCTCCGATATAACGATAAATCGCTCTAGGTGACTCGGATCTGCGATATTTACCTTTTCCACGCGCTGTGTAATGAAAGCAGTTATGGATTCAATTCCTAGCCGTCGTAATCGTCCTATATAACGATAAATCGTTCTGAGACACTCGGAATCGCGATACTGACCTTTACCAACGCGCTGTGTATCGAAATTGGGTAAGGATTCACTACCCAGACGTCGTCATTGTCCGATATAACGATAAAACGTTCTGGGCACTCGGAAACGCGATATTTAGCATTTCCAAGCGCTGTGCATCGAAAGTAGCTAAGGATTCATTTCCTAGCTCTCGTAATCGTCCGATATAACGATCAATCGCTCTAGGTGACTCGAATCTGCGATATTTACCTTTTCCACGCGCTGTGTTTCAAAGGAAGCTATGGATTCAATTCCTAGCCGTCGTAATCGTCCTATATAACGATAAATCGTTCTGAGACACTCGGAATCGCGATACTGACCTTTACCAACGCGCTGTGTATCGAAATTGGGTAAGGATTCACTTCCCAGCCGTCGTAATTGTCCTGTATAACGATAAAACGTACTGGGCACTCGGAAACGCGACATTTACCTTTTCCACGCGCTGTGTATCGAAAGAAACTATGGATTCAATTCCTCGCCGTCGTAATCGTCCGATATAACGATAAATCACTGCACGAGACTAGGAACGCGATATTTAGCGTTTCCAAGCGCTGTGCATCGAAAGTTGCTAAGGATTCACTTCCCACCCGTCGTAATTGTCCGATATAACGATAAGTCGCTCTAGGTGACTCGGATCTGCGATATTTACCTTTTCCACGCGCTGTGTATCGAAAGAAGCTATGGATTCAATTCCTAGCCGTTGCAATAGTCCTATATAACGATAAATCGTTCTGAGACACTCGGAACCGCGATACTGACCTTTTCCAACGCGCTGTGTATCGAAATTGGGTAAGGATTCACTTCCCAGCCGTCGTAATTGTCCGATATAACGATAAAACGTTCTGGGCACTTGGGAACGCGATATTTAGCTTTTCCACGCTCTGTATATCGAAAGAAGCTAAGGATTTACTTCCTAGCTCTCGTAATCGTCCGATATAACGATAAATCGCTCTAGGTGACTCGGATCTGCGATATTTACCTTTTCCTCGCGCTGTGTATCGAAAGAAGCTGTGGATTCAATTCCTAGCCGTCGTAATCGTCCGATATAATGATAAATCGTTCTGGGACACACGGAATCGCGATATTGACCTTTTCCAACGCGCTGTGTATCGAAATTGTGTAAGGATTCACTTCCCAGCCGTCGTAATTGTCCGATATAACGATAAAACGTTCTGGGCACTCGGAAACGCGATATTTACCTTTTCCACGCGCTGTGTATCGAAAGAAGCTAAGGATTCACTTCCTAGCTCTCATAATCGTCCGATATAACGATACATCGCTCTAGGTGACTCGGATCTGCGATACTGACCTTTACCAACGCGCTGTGTATCGAAATTGGGTAAGGATTCACTTCCCAGCCGTCGTCATTGTCCGATATAACGATAAAACGCTCTGGGCACTCGGAAACGCGATATCTAGCTTTTCCAAGCGCTGTGCATGGAAAGTAGCTAAGGATTCATTTCCTAGCTCTCGTAATCGTCCGATATAACGATAAATCGCTCTAGGTGACTCGAATATGCGATATTTACCTTTTCCACGCGCTGTGTATCGAAGGAAGCTATGGATTCAATTCCTAGCCGTCGTAATCGTCCTATATAACGATAAATCGTTCTGAGACACTCGGAATCGCGATACTGACCTTTACCAACGCGCTGTGTATCGAAATTGGGTAAGGATTCACTTCCTAGCCGTCGTAATTCTCCGATATAACGATAAATCGCTCTAGGTGACTCGGATCTGCGATATTTACCTTTTCCACGCGCTGTGTAATGAAAGCAGTTATGGATTCAATTCCTAGCCGTCGTAATCGTCCTATATAACGATAAATCGTTCTGAGACACTCGGAATCGCGATACTGACTTTTACCAACGCGCTGTGTATCGAAATTGGGTAAGGATTCACTTCCAGCCGTCGTCATTGTCCGATATAACGATAAAATGTTCTGGGCACTCGGAAACGCGATATTTAGAATTTCCAAGCGCTGTGCATCGAAAGTAGCTAAGGATTCATTTCCTAGCTCTCGTAATCGTCCGATATAACGATAAATCGCTCTAGGTGACTCGAATATGCGATATTTACCTTTTCCACGCGCTGTGTATCGAAGGAAGCTATGGATTCAATTCCTAGCCGTCGTAATCGTCCTATATAACGATAAATCTTTCTGAGACACTCGGATCGCGATACTGACCTTTACCAACGCGCTGTGTATCGAAATTGGGTAAGGATTCACTTCCTAGCCGTCGTAATTCTCCGATATAACGATAAATCGCTCTAGGTGACTCGATCTGCGATATTTACCTTTTCCACGCGCTGTGTAATGAAAGCAGTTATGGATTCAATTCCTAGCCGTCGTAATCGTCCTATATAACGATAAATCGTTCTGAGACACTCGGAATCGCGATACTGACCTTTACCAACGCGCTGTGTATCGAATTGGGTAAGGATTCACTACCCAGACGTCGTCATTGTCGATATAACGATAAAACGTTCTGGGCACTCGGAAACGCGATATTTAGCATTTCCAAGCGCTGTGCATCGAAAGTAGCTAAGGATTCATTTCCTAGCTCTCGTAATCGTCCGATATAACGATCAATCGCTCTAGGTGACTCGAATCTGCGATATTTACCTTTTCCACGCGCTGTGTTTCAAAGGAAGCTATGGATTCAATTCCTAGCCGTCGTAATCGTCCTATATAACGATAAATCGTTCTGAGACACTCGGAATCGCGATACTGACCTTTACCAACGCGCTGTGTATCGAAATTGGGTAAGGATTCACTTCCCAGCCGTCGTAATTGTCCTGTATAACGATAAAACGTACTGGGCACTCGGAAACGCGACATTTACCTTTTCCACGCGCTGTGTATCGAAAGAAACTATGGATTCAATTCCTCGCCGTCGTAATCGTCCGATATAACGATAAATCACTGCACGAGACTAGGAAACGCGATATTTAGCGTTTCCAAGCGCTGTGCATCGAAAGTTGCTAAGGATTCACTTCCCACCCGTCGTAATTGTCCGATATAACGATAAGTCGCTCTAGGTGACTCGGATCTGCGATATTTACCTTTTCCACGCGCTGTGTATCGAAAGAAGCTATGGATTCAATTCCTAGCCGTTGCAATAGTCCTATATAACGATAAATCGTTCTGAGACACTCGGAACCGCGATACTGACCTTTTCCAACGCGCTGTGTATCGAAATTGGGTAAGGATTCACTTCCCAGCCGTCGTAATTGTCCGATATAACGATAAATCGCTCTAGGTGACTCGGATCTGCGATATTTACCTTTTCCTCTGCTGTGTATCGAAGGAAGCTATGGATTCAATTCCTAGCCGTCGTAATCGTCCTATATAACGATAACGTCTGACGAGACACTCGGAATCGCGATACTGACCTTTTCCAACGCGCTGTGTATAGAAATTGGGTAAGGATTAACTTCCCAGCCGTCCGTAATTGTCCGATATAGCGATAAACGTTCTGGGCACTCGGAAACGCGATATTTAGATTTTCCAAGCGCTGTGCATCGAAAGTAGCTAAGGATTCACTTCCTAGCTCTCGTAATCGATATAACGATAAATCGCTCTAGCTGACTCGGATCTGCGATATTTACCTTTTCCTCGCGCTGTGTATCGAAGAAGCTATGGATTCAATTCCTAGCCGTCGTAATCGTCCGATATAACGATAAATCGTTCTGGGATACTCGGAATCGCGATACTGACCTTTACCACGCGCTGTGTATCGAAATTGGGTAAGGATTCACTTCCAGCCGTCGTCATTGTCCGATATAACGATAAAACGCTCTGGGCACTCGGAAACGCGATATCTAGCTTTTCCAGCGCTGTGCATGGAAAGAAGCTAAGGATTCATTTCCTAGCTCTCGTAATCGTCCGATATAACGATAAATCGCTCTAGGTGACTCGAATCTGCGATATTTACCTTTTCCACGCGCTGTGTAATGAAAGAAGCTATGGATTCAATTCATAGCCGTCGTAATCGTCGATATAACGATAAATCGTTCTGAGACACTCGGAATCGCGATACTGACCTTTACCAACGCGCTGTGTATCGAAAGAAGCTATGGATTCACTTCCCAGCCGTGGTAATTTGTCGATATAACGATAAAACGCTCTGGGCACTCGGAAACGCGATATATAGCTTTTCCAAGCGCTGTGCATGGAAAGTAGCTAAGGATTCATTTCCTAGCTCTCGTAATCGTCCGATATAACGATAATCGCTCTAGGTGACTCGAATCTGCGATATTTACCTTTTCCACGCGCTGTGTATCGAAGGAAGCTATGGATTCAATTCTAGCCGTCGTAATCGTCCGATATAACGATAAATCGTTCTGAGACACTCGAATCGCGATACTGACCTTTACCAACGCGCTGTGTATCGAAAGAAGCTATGGATTCACTTCCCAGCCGTGGTAATTGTCCGATATACGATAAAACGCTCTGGGCACTCGAAACGCGATATATAGCTTTTCCAAGCGCTGTGCATGGAAAGTAGCTAAGGATTCATTTCCTAGCTCTTGTAATCGTCCGATATAACGATAAATCGCTCTAGGTGACTCGGATCTGCGATATTTACCTTTTCTCGCGCTGTGTATCGAAAGAAGCTATGAATTCAATTCTAGCCGTCGTAATCGTCCGATATAATGATAAATCGTTCTGGGACACACGGAATCGCGATATTGACCTTTTCCAACGCGCTGTGTATCGAAAGAAGCTAAGGATTCACTTCCTAGCTCTCGTAATCGTCCGATATAACGATACATCGCTCTAGGTGACTTGGATCTGCGATATTTACCTTTTCCACGCGTGTGTATCGAAAGAAGCTAAGCATTCACTTCCTAGCTCTCGTAATCGTCCGATATAACGATACATCGCTCTAGGTGACTTGGATCTGCGATATTTACCTTTTCCACGCGCTGTGTATCGAAGGAAGCTATGGATTCAATTCCTAGCCGTCGTAATCGTCCTATATAACGATAAATCGTTCTGAGACACTCGGAATCGCGATACTGACCTTTTCCAACGCGCTGTGTATCGAAAATTGAGTAAGGATTCACTTCCCAGCCGTCGTCATGTTCCGATATAACGATATAACGTTCTGGGCACGCGAAACGCGATATTTAGATTTTCCAAGCGCTGTGCATCGAAAGTAGCTAAGGATTCACTTCCTAGCTCTCGTAATCGTCCTATATAACGATCAATCGCTCTAGGTGACTCGGATCTGCGATATTTACCTTTCCACGCGCTGTGTATCGAAGGAAGCTATGGATTCAATTCCTAGCCGTCGTAATCGTCCTATATGACGATAAATCGTTCTGAGACACTCGGAATCGCGATACTGACCTTTACCAACGCGCTGTGTATCGAAATTGGGTAAGGATTCACTTCCCAGCCGTCGTCATTGTCGATATAACGATAAAACGTTCTGGGCACTCGGAAACGCGATATTTAGATTTTCCAAGCGCTGTGCATCGAAGTAGCTAAGGATTCATTTCCTAGCTCTCGTAATCGTCCGATATAACGATAAATCGCTCTAGGTGACATCGGATCTGCGATATTTACCTTTTCCACGCGCTGTGTATCGAAGGAAGCTATGGATTCAATTCCTAGCCGTCGTAATCGTCCTATATGACGATAAATCGTTCTGAGACACTCGAATCGCGATACTGACCTTTACCAACGCGCTGTGTATCGAAATTGGGTAAGGATTCACTTCCCAGCCGTCGTCATTGTCCGATATAACGATAAAACGTTCTGGGCACTCGGGAACGCGATATTTAGATTTCCAAGCGCTGTGCATCGAAAGTAGCTAAGGATTCATTTCCTAGCTCTCGTAATCGTCGATATAACGATAAATCGCTCTAGGTGTCTCGAATCTGCGGATATTTACCTTTTCCACGCGCTGTGTATCGAAGGAAGCTATGGATTCAATCCTAGCCGTCGTAATCGTCCTATATAACGATAAATCGTTCTGAGACACTCGGAATCGCGATACTGACCTTTACCAACGCGCTGTGTATCGAAATTGGGTAAGGATTCACTTCCTAGCCGTCGTAATTCTCCGATATAACGATAATCGCTCTAGGTGACTCGGATCTGCGATATTTACCTTTCCACGCGCTGTGTAATGAAAGAAGTTAGGGATTCAATTCCTAGCGTCGTAATCGTCCTATATAACGATAAATCGTTCTGAGACACTCGGAATCGCGATACTGACCTTTACCAACGCGCTGTGTATCGAAATTGGGTAAGGATTCACTACCCAGACGTCGTCATTGTCCGATTAACGATAAACGTTCTGGGCACTCGAACGCGATATTTAGCATTTCCAAGCGCTGTGCATCGAAAGTAGCTAAGATTCATTCCTAGCTCTCGTAATCGTCCGATATAACGATCAATCGCTCTAGGTGACTCGAATCTGCGATATTTACCTTTTGCACGCGCTGTGTTTCAAAGGAAGCGATGGATTCAATTCCTAGCCGTCGTAATCGTCCTATATAACGATAAATCGTTCTGAGACACTCGGAATCGCGATACTGACCTTTACCACGCGCTTGTGTATCGAAATTGGTAAGGATTCACTTCCAGCCGTCGTCATTGTCCGATATAACGATAAAACGTTCTGGGCACTCGGAAACGCGACATTTAGATTTTGCAAGCGCTGTGCATCGAAGTAGCTAAGGATTCACTTCCTAGCTCTCGTAATCGTGCGATATAACGATAAATCGCTCTAGGCTGACTCGGATCTGCGATATTTACCTTTCCACGCGCTGTGTATCGAAAGAAACTATGGATTCAATTCCTCGCCGTCGTAATCGTCGATATAACGATAAATCACTGCACGAGACTAGGAAACGCGTTATTTAGCTTTTCCAAGCGCTGGCATCGAATGTTGCTAAGGATTTTACTTCCCACCCGTCGTAATTGTCGATATAACGATAAATCGATCTAGGTGTCTCGGATCTGCGATATTTACCTTTTCTACGCGCTGTGTATCGAAAGAAACTATGGATTCAATTCCTCGCCGTCGTAATCGTCCGATAT
>OZ018303.1:10325524-10341638 GCA_963969485.1 Nomada goodeniana
ATCCCAGAACGATTTATCGTTATATCGGACGATTACGACGGCTAGGAATTGAATCCATAGCTTCTTTCGATACACAGCGCGAGGAAAAGGTAAATATCGCAGATCCGAGTCACCTAGAGCGATTTATCGTTATATCGGACGATTACGAGAGCTAGGAAATGAATCCTTAGCTACTTTCGATGCACAGCGCTTGGAAATGCTAAATATCGCGTTTCCGAGTGCCCAGAACGTTTTATCGTTATATCGGACAATGACGACGTCTGGGTAGTGAATCCTTACCCAATTTCGATACACAGCGCGTTGGTAAAGGTCAGTATTGCGATTCCGAGTGTCTCAGAACGATTTATCGTCATATAGTACGATTACGACGGCTAGGAATTGAATCCATAGCTTTCTTCGATACACAGCGCGTGGAAAAGGTAAATATCGCAGATCCGAGTCACCTAGAGCGATTGATCGTTATATCGGACGATTACGAGAGCTAGGAAGTGAATCCTTAGCTACTTTCCATGCACAGCGCTTGGAAAAGCTATATATCGCGTTTCCGAGTGCCCAGAGCGTTTTATCGTTATATCGGACAATTACGACGGCTGGGAAGTGAATCCTTACCCAATTTCGATACACAGCGCGTTGGTAAAGGTCAGTATCGCGATTCCGAGTGTCTCAGAACGATTGATCGTTATATAGGACGATTACGACGGCTAGGAATTGAATCCATAGCTTCCTTTGAAACACAGCGCGTGGAAAAGGTAAATATCGCAGATTCGAGTCACCTAGAGCGATTGATCGTTATATCGGACGATTACGAGAGCTAGGAAATGAATCCTTAGCTACTTTCGATGCACAGCGCTTGGAAATGCTAAATATCGCGTTTCCGAGTGCCCAGAACGTTTTATCGTTATATCGGACAATGACGACGTCTGGGTAGTGAATCCTTACCCAATTTCGATACACAGCGCGTTGGTAAAGGTCAGTATCGCGATTCCGAGTGTCTCAGAACGATTTATCGTTATATAGGACGATTACGACGGCTAGGAATTGAATCCATAGCTTCCTTCGATACACAGCGCGTGGAAAAGGTAAATATCGCAGATTCGAGTCACCTAGAGCGATTTATCGTTATATCGGACGATTACGAGAGCTAGGAAATGAATCCTTAGCTACTTTCGATGCACAGCGCTTGGAAAATCTAAATATCGCGTTTCCGAGTGCCCAGAACGTTTTATCGTTATATCGGACAATGACGACGGCTGGGAAGTGAATCCTTACCCAATTTCGATACACAGCGCGTTGGTAAAGGTCAGTATTGCGATTCCGAGTGTCTCAGAACGATTTATCGTCATATAGTACGATTACGACGGCTAGGAATTGAATCCATAGCTTCCTTCGATACACAGCGCGTGGAAAAGGTAAATATCGCAGATTCGAGTCACCTAGAGCGATTTATCATTATATCGGACGATTACGAGAGCTAGGAAGTGAATCCTTAGCTACTTTCGATGCACAGCGCTTGGAAAATCTAAATATCGCGTTACCGAGTGCCCAGAACGTTTTATCGTTATATCGGACAATGACGACGGCTGGGAAGTGAATCCTTACCCAATTTCGATACACAGCGCGTTGGTAAAAGTCAGTATCGCGATTCCGAGTGTCCCAGAACGATTTATCGTTATATCGGACGATTACGACGGCTAGGAATTGAATACATAGCTTCTTTCATTACACAGCGCGTGGAAAAGGTAAATATCGCAGATCCGAGTCACCTAGAGCGATGTATCGTTATATCGGACGATTATGAGAGCTAGGAAGTGAATCCTTAGCTTCTTTCGATACACAGCGCGTGGAAAAGCTGAATATCGCGTTTCCGAGTGCCCAGAACGTTTTATCGTTATATCGGACAATTACGACGGCTGGGAAGTGAATCCTTACACAATTTCGATACACAGCGCGTTGGAAAAGGTCAATATCGCGATTCCGTGTGTCCCAGAACGATTTATCATTATATCGGACGATTACGACGGCTAGGAATTGAATCCACAGCTTCTTTCGATACACAGCGCGAGGAAAAGGTAAATATCGCAGATCCGAGTCACCTAGAGCGATTTAACGTTATATCGGACGATTACGAGAGCTAGGAAGTAAATCCTTAGCTTCTTTCGATATACAGAGCGTGGAAAAGCTAAATATCGCGTTCCCAAGTGCCCAGAACGTTTTATCGTTATATCGGACAATTACGACGGCTGGGAAGCGAATCCATAGCTTCTTTCGATACACAGCGCGTGGAAAAGGAAAATATCGCAGATCCGAGTCACCTGGAGCGATTTATCGTTATATCGGACGATTACGAGAGCTAGGAAGTAAATCCTTAGCTTCTTTCGATATACAGAGCGTGGAAAAGCTAAATATCGCGTTCCCAAGTGCCCAGAACGTTTTATCGTTATATCGGACAATTACGACGGCTGGGAAGCGAATCCATAGCTTCTTTCGATACACAGCGCGTGGAAAAGGAAAATATCGCAGATCCGAGTCACCTGGAGCGATTTATCGTTATATCGGACGATTACGAGAGCTAGGAAGTGAAACCTTAGCTACTTTCGATGCACAGCGCTTGGAAAAGCTGAATATCGCGTTTCCGAGGGCCCAGAACGTTTTATCGTTATATCGGAATATTACGACGGCTGGGAAGTGAATCCTTACCCAATTTCGATACACAGCGCGTTGGAAAAGGTCAGTATCGCGGTTCCGAGTGTCTCAGAACGATTTATCGTTATATAGGACTATTGCAACGGCTAGGAATTGAATCCATAGCTTCTTTCGATACACAGCGCGTGGAAAAGGTAAATATCGCAGATCCGAGTCACCTAGAGCGACTTATCGTTATATCGGACAATTACGACGGGTGGGAAGTGAATCCTTAGCAACTTTCGATGCACAGCGCTTGGAAACGCTAAATATCGCGTTTCCTAGTCTCGTGCAGTGATTTATAGTTATATCGGACGATTACGACGGCGAGGAATTGAATCCATAGTTTCTTTCGATACACAGCGCGTAGAAAAGGTAAATATCGCAGATCCGAGACACCTAGATCGATTTATCGTTATATCGGACAATTACGACGGGTGGGAAGTGAATCCTTAGCAACTTTCGATGCCCAGCGCTTGGAAAAGCTAAATAACGCGTTTCCTAGTCTCGTGCAGTGATTTATCGTTATATCGGACGATTACGACGGCGAGGAATTGAATCCATAGTTTCTTTCGATACACAGCGCGTTGGAAAAGGTCAATATCGCGATTCCGTGTGTCCCAGAACGATTTATCATTATATCGGACGATTACGACGGCTAGGAATTGAATTCATAGCTTCTTTCGATACACAGCGCGAGGAAAAGGTAAATATCGCAGATCCGAGTCACCTAGAGCGATTTATCGTTATATCGGACGATTACAAGAGCTAGGAAGTGAATCCTTAGCTTCTTTCGATACACAGATCGTGGAAAAGGTACATATCGCGTTTCCGAGTGCCCAGAACGTTTTATCGTTATCTCGGACAATTACCACGGCTGGGAAGTGAATCCATAGCTTCTTTCGATACACAGCGCGTGGAAAAGGAAAATATCGCAGATCCGAGTCACCTGGAGCGATTTATCGTTATATCGGACGATTACGAGAGCTAGGAAGTAAATCCTTAGCTTCTTTCGATATACAGAGCGTGGAAAAGCTAAATATCGCGTTCCCAAGTGCCCAGAACGTTTTATCGTTATATCGGACAATTACGACGGCTGGGAAGCGAATCCATAGCTTCTTTCGATACACAGCGCGTGGAAAAGGAAAATATCGCAGATCCGAGTCACCTGGAGCGATTTATCGTTATATCGGACGATTACGAGAGCTAGGAAGTGAAACCTTAGCTACTTTCGATGCACAGCGCTTGGAAAAGCTGAATATCGCGTTTCCGAGGGCCCAGAACGTTTTATCGTTATATCGGAATATTACGACGGCTGGGAAGTGAATCCTTACCCAATTTCGATACACAGCGCGTTGGTAAAGGTCAGTATCGCGATTCCGAGTGTCTCAGAACGATTGATCGTTATATAGGACGATTACGACGGCTAGGAATTGAATCCATAGCTTCCTTCGATACACAGCGCGTGGAAAACGTAAATATCGCAGATTCGAGTCACCTAGAGCGATTTATCGTTATATCGGACGATTACGAGAGCTAGGAAATGAATCCTTAGCTACTTTCCATGCACAGCGCTTGGAAAAGCTATATATCGCGTTTCCGAGTGCCCAGAGCGTTTTATCGTTATATCGGACAATTACCACGGCTGGGAAGTGAATCCATAGCTTCTTTCGATACACAGCGCGTTGGTAAAGGTCAGTATCGCGATTCCGAGTGTCTCAGAACGATTTATCGTTATATCGGACGATTACGACGGCTATGAATTGAATCCATAGCTTCTTTCATTACACAGCGCGTGGAAAAGGTAAATATCGCAGATTCGAGTCACCTAGAGCGATTTATCGTTATATCGGACGATTACGAGAGCTATGAAATGAATCCTTAGCTACTTTCCATGCACAGCGCTTGGAAAAGCTAGATATCGCGTTTCCGAGTGCCCAGAGCGTTTTATCGTTATATCGGACAATGACGACGGCTGGGAAGTGAATCCTTACCCAATTTCGATACACAGCGCGTTGGTAAAGGTCAGTATCGCGATTCCGAGTATCCCAGAACGATTTATCGTTATATCGGACGATTACGACGGCTAGGAATTGAATCCATAGCTTCTTTCGATACACAGCGCGAGGAAAAGGTAAATATCGCAGATCCGAGTCACCTAGAGCGATTTATCGTTATATCGGACGATTACGAGAGCTAGGAAATGAATCCTTAGCTACTTTCGATGCACAGCGCTTGGAAATGCTAAATATCGCGTTTCCGAGTGCCCAGAACGTTTTATCGTTATATCGGACAATGACGACGTCTGGGTAGTGAATCCTTACCCAATTTCGATACACAGCGCGTTGGTAAAGGTCAGTATTGCGATTCCGAGTGTCTCAGAACGATTTATCGTCATATAGTACGATTACGACGGCTAGGAATTGAATCCATAGCTTTCTTCGATACACAGCGCGTGGAAAAGGTAAATATCGCAGATCCGAGTCACCTAGAGCGATTGATCGTTATATCGGACGATTACGAGAGCTAGGAAGTGAATCCTTAGCTACTTTCCATGCACAGCGCTTGGAAAAGCTATATATCGCGTTTCCGAGTGCCCAGAGCGTTTTATCGTTATATCGGACAATTACGACGGCTGGGAAGTGAATCCTTACCCAATTTCGATACACAGCGCGTTGGTAAAGGTCAGTATCGCGATTCCGAGTGTCTCAGAACGATTGATAGTTATATAGGACGATTACGACGGCTAGGAATTGAATCCATAGCTTCCTTTGAAACACAGCGCGTGGAAAAGGTAAATATCGCAGATTCGAGTCACCTAGAGCGATTGATCGTTATATCGGACGATTACGAGAGCTAGGAAATGAATCCTTAGCTACTTTCGATGCACAGCGCTTGGAAATGCTAAATATCGCGTTTCCGAGTGCCCAGAACGTTTTATCGTTATATCGCACAATGACGACGTCTGGGTAGTGAATCCTTACCCAATTTCGATACACAGCGCGTTGGTAAAGGTCAGTATCGCGATTCCGAGTGTCTCAGAACGATTTATCGTTATATAGGACGATTACGACGGCTAGGAATTGAATCCATAGCTTCCTTCGATACACAGCGCGTGGAAAAGGTAAATATCGCAGATTCGAGTCACCTAGAGCGATTTATCGTTATATCGGACGATTACGAGAGCTAGGAAATGAATCCTTAGCTACTTTCGATGCACAGCGCTTGGAAAATCTAAATATCGCGTTTCCGAGTGCCCAGAACGTTTTATCGTTATATCGGACAATGACGACGGCTGGGAAGTGAATCCTTACCCAATTTCGATACACAGCGCGTTGGTAAAGGTCAGTATTGCGATTCCGAGTGTCTCAGAACGATTTATCGTCATATAGTACGATTACGACGGCTAGGAATTGAATCCATAGCTTCCTTCGATACACAGCGCGTGGAAAAGGTAAATATCGCAGATTCGAGTCACCTAGAGCGATTTATCATTATATCGGACGATTACGAGAGCTAGGAAGTGAATCCTTAGCTACTTTCGATGCACAGCGCTTGGAAAATCTAAATATCGCGTTACCGAGTGCCCAGAACGTTTTATCGTTATATCGGACAATGACGACGGCTGGGAAGTGAATCCTTACCCAATTTCGATACACAGCGCGTTGGTAAAAGTCAGTATCGCGATTGCGAGTGTCCCAGAACGATTTATCGTTATATCGGACGATTACGACGGCTAGGAATTGAATACATAGCTTCTTTCATTACACAGCGCGTGGAAAAGGTAAATATCGCAGATCCGAGTCACCTAGAGCGATGTATCGTTATATCGGACGATTATGAGAGCTAGGAAGTGAATCCTTAGCTTCTTTCGATACACAGCGCGTGGAAAAGCTGAATATCGCGTTTCCGAGTGCCCAGAACGTTTTATCGTTATATCGGACAATTACGACGGCTGGGAAGTGAATCCTTACACAATTTCGATACACAGCGCGTTGGAAAAGGTCAATATCGCGATTCCGTGTGTCCCAGAACGATTTATCATTATATCGGACGATTACGACGGCTAGGAATTGAATCCACAGCTTCTTTCGATACACAGCGCGAGGAAAAGGTAAATATCGCAGATCCGAGTCACCTAGAGCGATTTATCGTTATATCGGACGATTACGAGAGCTAGGAAGTAAATCCTTAGCTTCTTTCGATATACAGAGCGTGGAAAAGCTAAATATCGCGTTCCCAAGTGCCCAGAACGTTTTATCGTTATATCGGACAATTACGACGGCTGGGAAGCGAATCCATAGCTTCTTTCGATACACAGCGCGTGGAAAAGGAAAATATCGCAGATCCGAGTCACCTGGAGCGATTTATCGTTATATCGGACGATTACGAGAGCTAGGAAGTAAATCCTTAGCTTCTTTCGATATACAGAGCGTGGAAAAGCTAAATATCGCGTTCCCAAGTGCCCAGAACGTTTTATCGTTATATCGGACAATTACGACGGCTGGGAAGCGAATCCATAGCTTCTTTCGATACACAGCGCGTGGAAAAGGAAAATATCGCAGATCCGAGTCACCTGGAGCGATTTATCGTTATATCGGACGATTACGAGAGCTAGGAAGTGAAACCTTAGCTACTTTCGATGCACAGCGCTTGGAAAAGCTGAATATCGCGTTTCCGAGGGCCCAGAACGTTTTATCGTTATATCGGAATATTACGACGGCTGGGAAGTGAATCCTTACCCAATTTCGATACACAGCGCGTTGGAAAAGGTCAGTATCGCGGTTCCGAGTGTCTCAGAACGATTTATCGTTATATAGGACTATTGCAACGGCTAGGAATTGAATCCATAGCTTCTTTCGATACACAGCGCGTAGAAAAGGTAAATATCGCAGATCCGAGTCACCTAGAGCGACTTATCGTTATATCGGACAATTACGACGGGTGGGAAGTGAATCCTTAGCAACTTTCGATGCACAGCGCTTGGAAACGCTAAATAACGCGTTTCCTAGTCTCGTGCAGTGATTTATCGTTATATCGGACGATTACGACGGCTAGGAATTGAATCCATAGCTTCCTTCGATACACAGCGCGTGGAAAAGGTAAATATCGCAGATCCAAGTCACCTAGAGCGATTTATCATTATATCGGACGATTACGAGAGCTAGGAAGTGAATCCTTAGCTACTTTCGATGCACAGCGCTTGGAAAATCTAAATATCGCGTTACCGAGTGCCCAGAATGTTTTATCGTTATATCGGACAATGACGACGGCTGGGAAGTGAATCCTTACCCAATTTCGATACACAGCGCGTTGGTAAAAGTCAGTATCGCGATTCCGAGTGTCCCAGAACGATTTATCGTTATATCGGACGATTACGACGGCTAGGAATTGAATACATAGCTTCTTTCATTACACAGCGCGTGGAAAAGGTAAATATCGCAGATCCGAGTCACCTAGAGCGATGTATCGTTATATCGGACGATTATGAGAGCTAGGAAGTGAATCCTTAGCTTCTTTCGATACACAGCGCGTGGAAAAGGTAAATATCGCGTTTCCGAGTGCCCAGAACGTTTTATCGTTATATCGGACAATTACGACGGCTGGGAAGTGAATCCTTACACAATTTCGATACACAGCGCGTTGGAAAAGGTCAATATCGCGATTCCGTGTGTCCCAGAACGATTTATCATTATATCGGACGATTACGACGGCTAGGAATTGAATCCACAACTTCTTTCGATACACAGCGCGAGGTAAAAGGTAAATATCGCAGATCCGAGTCACCTAGAGCGATTTATCGTTATATCGGACGATTACGAGAGCTAGGAAGTAAATCCTTAGCTTCTTTCGATATACAGAGCGTGGAAAAGCTAAATATCGCGTTCCCAAGTGCCCAGAACGTTTTATCGTTATATCGGACAATTACGACGGCTGGGAAGCGAATCCATAGCTTCTTTCGATACACAGCGCGTGGAAAAGGAAAATATCGCAGATCCGAGTCACCTGGAGCGATTTATCGTTATATCGGACGATTACGAGAGCTAGGAAGTGAAACCTTAGCTACTTTCGATGCACAGCGCTTGGAAAAGCTGAATATCGCGTTTCCGAGGGCCCAGAACGTTTTATCGTTATATCGGAATATTACGACGGCTGGGAAGTGAATCCTTACCCAATTTCGATACACAGCGCGTTGGAAAAGGTCAGTATCGCGGTTCCGAGTGTCTCAGAACGATTTATCGTTATATAGGACTATTGCAACGGCTAGGAATTGAATCCATAGCTTCTTTCGATACACAGCGCGTGGAAAAGGTAAATATCGCAGATCCGAGTCACCTAGAGCGACTTATCGTTATATCGGACAATTACGACGGGTGGGAAGTGAATCCTTAGCAACTTTCGATGCACAGCGCTTGGAAACGCTAAATATCGCGTTTCCTAGTCTCGTGCAGTGATTTATAGTTATATCGGACGATTACGACGGCGAGGAATTGAATCCATAGTTTCTTTCGATACACAGCGCGTAGAAAAGGTAAATATCGCAGATCCGAGACACCTAGATCGATTTATCGTTATATCGGACAATTACGACGGGTGGGAAGTGAATCCTTAGCAACTTTCGATGCCCAGCGCTTGGAAAAGCTAAATAACGCGTTTCCTAGTCTCGTGCAGTGATTTATCGTTATATCGGACGATTACGACGGCGAGGAATTGAATCCATAGTTTCTTTCGATACACAGCGCGTGGAAAAGGTAAATATCGCAGATCCGAGTCAGCTAGAGCGATTTATCGTTATATCGCACGATTACGAGAGCTAGGAAGTGAATCCTTAGCTACTTTCGATGCACAGCGCTTGGAAAATCTAAATATCGCGTTTCCGAGTGCCCAGTACGTTTTATCGTTATACAGGACAATTACGACGGCTGGGAAGTGAATCCTTACCCAATTTCGATACACAGCGCGTTGAGAAAGGTCAGTATCGCGATTCCGAGTGTCTCAGAACGATTTATCGTTATATAGGACGATTACGACGGCTAGGAATTGAATCCATAGCTTCCTTTGATACACAGCGCGTGGAAAAGGTAAATATCGCAGTTTCGAGTCACCTAGAGCGATTGATCGTTATATCGGACGATTACGAGAGCTAGGAAATGAATCCTTAGCTACTTTCGATGCACAGCGCTTGGAAATGCTAAATATCGCGTTTCCGAGTGCCCAGAACGTTTTATCGTTATATCGGACAATGACGACGTCTGGGTAGTGAATCCTTACCCAATTTCGATACACAGCGCGTTGGTAAAGGCCAGTATCGCGATTCCGAGTGTCTCAGAACGATTTATCGTTATATAGGACGATTACGACGGCTAGGAATTGGATCCATAACTTCTTTCATTACACAGCGCGTGGAAAAGGTAAATATCGCAGATCCGAGTCACCTAGAGCGATTTATCGTTATATCGGAGAATTACGACAGCTGGGAAGTGAATCCTTACCCAATTTCGATACACAGCGCGTTGGTAAAGGTCAGTATCGCGATTCCGAGTGTCTCAGAACGATTTATCGTTATATAGGATGATTACGACGGCTAGGAATTGAATCCATAGCTTCCTTCGATACACAGCGCGTGGAAAAGGTAAATATCGCAGATTCGAGTCACCTAGAGCGATTTATCGCTATATCGGACGATTACGAGAGCTAGGAAATGAATCCTTAGCTACTTTCGATGCACAGCGCTTGGAAAATCTAAATATCGCGTTTCCGAGTGCCCAGAACGTTTTATCGTTATATCGGACAATGACGACGGCTGGGAAGTGAATCCTTACCCAATTTCGATACACAGCGCGTTGGTAAAGGTCAGTATCGCGATTCCGAGTGTCTCAGAACGATTTATCGTTATATCGGAACATGACGACGGCTGGGAAGTGAATCCTTACCAAATTTCGATACACAGCGCGTTGGTGAAGGTCAGTATCGCGATTCCGAGTGTCCCAGAACGATTTATCGTTATATCGGACGATTACGACGGCTAGGAATTGAATCCGTAGCTTCTTTCATTACACAGCGCGTGGAAAAGGTAAATATCGCAGATCCGAGTCACGTAGAGCGATTTATCGTTATATCGGAGAATTACGACGGCTGGGAAGTGAATCCTTACTCAATTTCGATACACAGCGCGTTGGAAAAGGTCAGTATCGCGATTCCGAGTGTCTCAGAACGATTTATCGTTATATAGGACGATTACGACGGCTAGGAATTGAATCCATAGCATCCTTCGATACACAGCGCGTGGAAAAGGTAAATATCGCAGATCCAAGTCACCTAGAGCGATGTATCGTTATATCGGACGATTACGAGAGCTAGGAAGTGAATGCTTAGCTTCTTTCGATACAATGCGCGTGGAAAAGGTCAGTATCGCGATTCCGAGTGTCTCAGAACGATTTATCGTTATATAGGACCATTACGACGGCTAGGAATTGAATCCATAGCTTCCTTCGATACACAGCGCGTGGAAAAGGTAAATATCGCAGATCCAAGTCACCTAGAGCGATGTATCGTTATATCGGACGATTACGAGAGCTAGGAAGTGAATCCTTAGCTTCTTTCGATACACAGCGCGTGGAAAAGGTAAATATCGCGTTTCCGAATACCCAGAACGTTTTATCGTTATATCGGACAATTACGACGGCTGGGAAGTGAATCCTTACACAATTTCGATACACAGCGCGTTGGAAAAGGTCAATATCGCGATTCCGTGTGTCCCAGAACGATTTATCATTATATCGGACGATTACGACGGCTAGGAATTGAATTCATAGCTTCTTTCGATACACAGCGCGAGGAAAAGGTAAATATCGCAGATCCGAGTCACCTAGAGCGATTTATCGTTATATCGGACGATTACGAGAGCTAGGAAGTGAATCCTTAGCTTCTTTCGATACACAGAGCGTGGAAAAGGTACATATCGCGTTTCCGAGTGCCCAGAACGTTTTATCGTTGTCTCGGACAATTACGACGGCTGGGAAGTTAATCCTTACCCAATTTCGATACACAGCGCGTTGGAAATGGTCAGTATCGCGATTCCGAGTGTCTCAGAACGATTTATCGTTATATCGGACGATTACGAGAGCTAGGAAATGAATCCTTAGCTACTTTCCATGCACAGCGCTTGGAAAAGCTATATATTTGCGTTTCCGAGTGCCCAGAGCGTTTTATCGTTATATCGGACAATTACGACGGCTGGGAAGTGAATCCTTACCCAATTTCGATACACAGCGCGTTGAGAAAGGTCAGTATCGCGATTCCGAGTGTCTCAGAACGATTTATCGTTATATAGGACGATTACGACGGCTAGGAATTGAATCCATAGCTTCCTTTGATACACAGCGCGTGGAAAAGGTAAATATCGCAGTTTCGAGTCACCTAGAGCGATTGATCGTTATATCGGACGATTACGAGAGCTAGGAAATGAATCCTTAGCTACTTTCGATGCACAGCGCTTGGAAATGCTAAATATCGCGTTTCCGAGTGCCCAGAACGTTTTATCGTTATATCGGACAATGACGACGTCTGGGTAGTGAATCCTTACCCAATTTCGATACACAGCGCGTTGGTAAAGGCCAGTATCGCGATTCCGAGTGTCTCAGAACGATTTATCGTTATATAGGACGATTACGACGGCTAGGAATTGGATCCATAACTTCTTTCATTACACAGCGCGTGGAAAAGGTAAATATCGCAGATCCGAGTCACCTAGAGCGATTTATCGTTATATCGGAGAATTACGACAGCTGGGAAGTGAATCCTTACCCAATTTCGATACACAGCGCGTTGGTAAAGGTCAGTATCGCGATTCCGAGTGTCTCAGAACGATTTATCGTTATATAGGATGATTACGACGGCTAGGAATTGAATCCATAGCTTCCTTCGATACACAGCGCGTGGAAAAGGTAAATATCGCAGATTCGAGTCACCTAGAGCGATTTATCGCTATATCGGACGATTACGAGAGCTAGGAAATGAATCCTTAGCTACTTTCGATGCACAGCGCTTGGAAAATCTAAATATCGCGTTTCCGAGTGCCCAGAACGTTTTATCGTTATATCGGACAATGACGACGGCTGGGAAGTGAATCCTTACCCAATTTCGATACACAGCGCGTTGGTAAAGGTCAGTATCGCGATTCCGAGTGTCTCAGAACGATTTATCGTTATATCGGAACATGACGACGGCTGGGAAGTGAATCCTTACCAAATTTCGATACACAGCGCGTTGGTGAAGGTCAGTATCGCGATTCCGAGTGTCCCAGAACGATTTATCGTTATATCGGACGATTACGACGGCTAGGAATTGAATCCGTAGCTTCTTTCATTACACAGCGCGTGGAAAAGGTAAATATCGCAGATCCGAGTCACGTAGAGCGATTTATCGTTATATCGGAGAATTACGACGGCTGGGAAGTGAATCCTTACTCAATTTCGATACACAGCGCGTTGGAAAAGGTCAGTATCGCGATTCCGAGTGTCTCAGAACGATTTATCGTTATATAGGACGATTACGACGGCTAGGAATTGAATCCATAGCATCCTTCGATACACAGCGCGTGGAAAAGGTAAATATCGCAGATCCAAGTCACCTAGAGCGATGTATCGTTATATCGGACGATTACGAGAGCTAGGAAGTGAATGCTTAGCTTCTTTCGATACAATGCGCGTGGAAAAGGTCAGTATCGCGATTCCGAGTGTCTCAGAACGATTTATCGTTATATAGGACCATTACGACGGCTAGGAATTGAATCCATAGCTTCCTTCGATACACAGCGCGTGGAAAAGGTAAATATCGCAGATCCAAGTCACCTAGAGCGATGTATCGTTATATCGGACGATTACGAGAGCTAGGAAGTGAATCCTTAGCTTCTTTCGATACACAGCGCGTGGAAAAGGTAAATATCGCGTTTCCGAATACCCAGAACGTTTTATCGTTATATCGGACAATGACGACGGCTGGGAAGTGAATCCTTACCCAATTTCGATACACAGCGCGTTGGTAAAGGTCAGTATCGCGATTCCGAGTGTCTCAGAACGATTTATCGTTATATCGGAACATGACGACGGCTGGGAAGTGAATCCTTACCAAATTTCGATACACAGCGCGTTGGTGAAGGTCAGTATCGCGATTCCGAGTGTCCCAGAACGATTTATCGTTATATCGGACGATTACGACGGCTAGGAATTGAATCCGTAGCTTCTTTCATTACACAGCGCGTGGAAAAGGTAAATATCGCAGATCCGAGTCACGTAGAGCGATTTATCGTTATATCGGAGAATTACGACGGCTGGGAAGTGAATCCTTACTCAATTTCGATACACAGCGCGTTGGAAAAGGTCAGTATCGCGATTCCGAGTGTCTCAGAACGATTTATCGTTATATAGGACGATTACGACGGCTAGGAATTGAATCCATAGCATCCTTCGATACACAGCGCGTGGAAAAGGTAAATATCGCAGATCCAAGTCACCTAGAGCGATGTATCGTTATATCGGACGATTACGAGAGCTAGGAAGTGAATGCTTAGCTTCTTTCGATACAATGCGCGTGGAAAAGGTCAGTATCGCGATTCCGAGTGTCTCAGAACGATTTATCGTTATATAGGACCATTACGACGGCTAGGAATTGAATCCATAGCTTCCTTCGATACACAGCGCGTGGAAAAGGTAAATATCGCAGATCCAAGTCACCTAGAGCGATGTATCGTTATATCGGACGATTACGAGAGCTAGGAAGTGAATCCTTAGCTTCTTTCGATACACAGCGCGTGGAAAAGGTAAATATCGCGTTTCCGAATACCCAGAACGTTTTATCGTTATATCGGACAATTACGACGGCTGGGAAGTGAATCCTTACACAATTTCGATACACAGCGCGTTGGAAAAGGTCAATATCGCGATTCCGTGTGTCCCAGAACGATTTATCATTATATCGGACGATTACGACGGCTAGGAATTGAATTCATAGCTTCTTTCGATACACAGCGCGAGGAAAAGGTAAATATCGCAGATCCGAGTCACCTAGAGCGATTTATCGTTATATCGGACGATTACGAGAGCTAGGAAGTGAATCCTTAGCTTCTTTCGATACACAGAGCGTGGAAAAGGTACATATCGCGTTTCCGAGTGCCCAGAACGTTTTATCGTTGTCTCGGACAATTACGACGGCTGGGAAGTTAATCCTTACCCAATTTCGATACACAGCGCGTTGGAAATGGTCAGTATCGCGATTCCGAGTGTCTCAGAACGATTTATCGTTATATCGGACGATTACGAGAGCTAGGAAATGAATCCTTAGCTACTTTCCATGCACAGCGCTTGGAAAAGCTATATATTTGCGTTTCCGAGTGCCCAGAGCGTTTTATCGTTATATCGGACAATTACGACGGCTGGGAAGTGAATCCTTACCCAATTTCGATACACAGCGCGTTGAGAAAGGTCAGTATCGCGATTCCGAGTGTCTCAGAACGATTTATCGTTATATAGGACGATTACGACGGCTAGGAATTGAATCCATAGCTTCCTTTGATACACAGCGCGTGGAAAAGGTAAATATCGCAGTTTCGAGTCACCTAGAGCGATTGATCGTTATATCGGACGATTACGAGAGCTAGGAAATGAATCCTTAGCTACTTTCGATGCACAGCGCTTGGAAATGCTAAATATCGCGTTTCCGAGTGCCCAGAACGTTTTATCGTTATATCGGACAATGACGACGTCTGGGTAGTGAATCCTTACCCAATTTCGATACACAGCGCGTTGGTAAAGGCCAGTATCGCGATTCCGAGTGTCTCAGAACGATTTATCGTTATATAGGACGATTACGACGGCTAGGAATTGGATCCATAACTTCTTTCATTACACAGCGCGTGGAAAAGGTAAATATCGCAGATCCGAGTCACCTAGAGCGATTTATCGTTATATCGGAGAATTACGACAGCTGGGAAGTGAATCCTTACCCAATTTCGATACACAGCGCGTTGGTAAAGGTCAGTATCGCGATTCCGAGTGTCTCAGAACGATTTATCGTTATATAGGATGATTACGACGGCTAGGAATTGAATCCATAGCTTCCTTCGATACACAGCGCGTGGAAAAGGTAAATATCGCAGATTCGAGTCACCTAGAGCGATTTATCGCTATATCGGACGATTACGAGAGCTAGGAAATGAATCCTTAGCTACTTTCGATGCACAGCGCTTGGAAAATCTAAATATCGCGTTTCCGAGTGCCCAGAACGTTTTATCGTTATATCGGACAATGACGACGGCTGGGAAGTGAATCCTTACCCAATTTCGATACACAGCGCGTTGGTAAAGGTCAGTATCGCGATTCCGAGTGTCTCAGAACGATTTATCGTTATATCGGAACATGACGACGGCTGGGAA
>OZ018303.1:10341838-10363287 GCA_963969485.1 Nomada goodeniana
ACCAACGCGCTGTGTATCGAAATTGGGTAAGGATTCACTTCCCAGCCGTCGTCATAGTCCGATATAACGATAAAACGTTCTGGGCACTCGGTAACGCGATATTTAGATTTTCCAAGCGCTGTGCATCGAAAGTAGCTAAGGATTCACTTCCTAGCTCTCGTAATCGTCCGATATAATGATAAATCGCTCTAGGTGACTCGAATCTGCGATATTTACCTTTTCCACGCGCTGTGTATCGAAGGAAGCTATGGATTCAATTCCTAGCCGTCGTAATCGTCCTATATAACGATAAATCGTTCTGAGACACTCGGAATCGCGATACTGACCTTTTCCAACGCGCTGTGTATAGAAATTGGGTAAGGATTAACTTCCCAGCCGTCGTAATTGTCCGATATAGCGATAAAACGTTCTGGGCACTCGGAAACGCGATATTTACCTTTTCCACGCGCTGTGTATCGAAAGAAGCTAAGGATTCACTTCCTAGCTCTCGTAATAGTCCGATATAACGATACATCGCTCTAGGTGACACGGATCTGCGATATTTACCTTTTCCACGCGCTGTGTATCGAAAGAAGCTAAGGATTCACTTCCTAGCTCTCGTAATCGTCCGATATAACGATAAATCGCTCTAGGTGACTCGGATCTGCGATATTTACCTTTTCCACGCGCTGTGTATCGAAGGAAGCTATGGATTCAATTCCTAGCCGTCGTAATCGTCCGATATAATGATAAATCGTTCTGAGACACTCGGAATCGCGATACTGACCTTTACCAACGCGCTGTGTATCGAAATTGGGTAAGGATTCACTTCCCAGCCGTCGTAATTCTCCGATATAACGATAAATCGCTCTAGGTGACTCGGATCTGCGATATTTACCTTTTCCACGCGCTGTGTAATGAAAGAAGTTATGGATTCAATTCCTAGCCGTCGTAATCGTCCTATATAACGATAAATCGTTCTGAGACACTCGGAATCGCGATACTGACCTTTACCAACGCGCTGTGTATCGAAATTGGGTAAGGATTCACTACCCAGACGTCGTCATTGTCCGATATAACGATAAAACGTTCTGGGCACTCGGAAACGCGATATTTAGAATTTCCAAGCGCTGTGCATCGAAAGTAGCTAAGGATTCATTTCCTAGCTCTCGTAATCGTCCGATATAACGATCAATCGCTCTAGGTGACTCGAATCTGCGATATTTACCTTTTCCACGCGCTGTGTATCAAAGGAAGCTATGGATTCAATTCCTAGCCGTCGTAATCGTCCTATATAACGATAAATCGTTCTGAGACACTCGGAATCGCGATACTGACCTTTACCAACGCGCTGTGTATCGAAATTGGGTAAGGATTCACTTCCCAGCCGTCGTCATTGTCCGATATAACGATAAAACGCTCTGGGCACTCGGAAACGCGATATCTAGCTTTTCCAAGCGCTGTGCATGGAAAGTAGCTAAGGATTCATTTCCTAGCTCTCGTAATCGTCCGATATAACGATAAATCGCTCTAGGTGACTCGAATCTGCGATATTTACCTTTTCCACGCGCTGTGTAATGAAAGAAGCTATGGATTCAATTCATAGCCGTCGTAATCGTCCGATATAACGATAAATCGTTCTGAGACACTCGGAATCGCGATACTGACCTTTACCAACGCGCTGTGTATCGAAAGAAGCTATGGATTCACTTCCCAGCCGTGGTAATTGTCCGATATAACGATAAAACGCTCTGGGCACTCGGAAACGCGATATATAGCTTTTCCAAGCGCTGTGCATGGAAAGTAGCTAAGGATTCATTTCCTAGCTCTCGTAATCGTCCGATATAACGATAAATCGCTCTAGGTGACTCGAATCTGCGATATTTACCTTTTCCACGCGCTGTGTATCGAAGGAAGCTATGGATTCAATTCCTAGCCGTCGTAATCGTCCGATATAACGATAAATCACTGCACGAGACTAGGAAACGCGTTATTTAGCGTTTCCAAGCGCTGTGCATCGAAAGTTGCTAAGGATTCACTTCCCACCCGTCGTAATCGTCCGATATAACGATAAATCGTTCTGGGACACTCGGAATCGCGATACTGACTTTTACCAACGCGCTGTGTATCGAAATTGGGTAAGGATTCACTTCCCAGCCGTCGTCATAGTCCGATATAACGAT
This sequence comes from Nomada goodeniana, assembly GCA_963969485.1. Taxonomy (NCBI): domain Eukaryota; kingdom Metazoa; phylum Arthropoda; class Insecta; order Hymenoptera; family Apidae; genus Nomada; species Nomada goodeniana. Next base: position 10,344,001 of record OZ018303.1, read on the forward strand.
AAAACGTTCTGGGCACTCGGTAACGCGATATTTAGATTTTCCAAGCGCTGTGCATCGAAAGTAGCTAAGGATTCACTTCCTAGCTCTCGTAATCGTCCGATATAATGATAAATCGCTCTAGGTGACTCGAATCTGCGATATTTACCTTTTCCACGCGCTGTGTATCGAAGGAAGCTATGGATTCAATTCCTAGCCGTCGTAATCGTCCTATATAACGATAAATCGTTCTGAGACACTCGGAATCGCGATACTGACCTTTTCCAACGCGCTGTGTATAGAAATTGGGTAAGGATTAACTTCCCAGCCGTCGTAATTGTCCGATATAGCGATAAAACGTTCTGGGCACTCGGAAACGCGATATTTACCTTTTCCACGCGCTGTGTATCGAAAGAAGCTAAGGATTCACTTCCTAGCTCTCGTAATAGTCCGATATAACGATACATCGCTCTAGGTGACACGGATCTGCGATATTTACCTTTTCCACGCGCTGTGTATCGAAAGAAGCTAAGGATTCACTTCCTAGCTCTCGTAATCGTCCGATATAACGATAAATCGCTCTAGGTGACTCGGATCTGCGATATTTACCTTTTCCACGCGCTGTGTATCGAAGGAAGCTATGGATTCAATTCCTAGCCGTCGTAATCGTCCGATATAATGATAAATCGTTCTGAGACACTCGGAATCGCGATACTGACCTTTACCAACGCGCTGTGTATCGAAATTGGGTAAGGATTCACTTCCCAGCCGTCGTAATTCTCCGATATAACGATAAATCGCTCTAGGTGACTCGGATCTGCGATATTTACCTTTTCCACGCGCTGTGTAATGAAAGAAGTTATGGATTCAATTCCTAGCCGTCGTAATCGTCCTATATAACGATAAATCGTTCTGAGACACTCGGAATCGCGATACTGACCTTTACCAACGCGCTGTGTATCGAAATTGGGTAAGGATTCACTACCCAGACGTCGTCATTGTCCGATATAACGATAAAACGTTCTGGGCACTCGGAAACGCGATATTTAGAATTTCCAAGCGCTGTGCATCGAAAGTAGCTAAGGATTCATTTCCTAGCTCTCGTAATCGTCCGATATAACGATCAATCGCTCTAGGTGACTCGAATCTGCGATATTTACCTTTTCCACGCGCTGTGTATCAAAGGAAGCTATGGATTCAATTCCTAGCCGTCGTAATCGTCCTATATAACGATAAATCGTTCTGAGACACTCGGAATCGCGATACTGACCTTTACCAACGCGCTGTGTATCGAAATTGGGTAAGGATTCACTTCCCAGCCGTCGTCATTGTCCGATATAACGATAAAACGCTCTGGGCACTCGGAAACGCGATATCTAGCTTTTCCAAGCGCTGTGCATGGAAAGTAGCTAAGGATTCATTTCCTAGCTCTCGTAATCGTCCGATATAACGATAAATCGCTCTAGGTGACTCGAATCTGCGATATTTACCTTTTCCACGCGCTGTGTAATGAAAGAAGCTATGGATTCAATTCATAGCCGTCGTAATCGTCCGATATAACGATAAATCGTTCTGAGACACTCGGAATCGCGATACTGACCTTTACCAACGCGCTGTGTATCGAAAGAAGCTATGGATTCACTTCCCAGCCGTGGTAATTGTCCGATATAACGATAAAACGCTCTGGGCACTCGGAAACGCGATATATAGCTTTTCCAAGCGCTGTGCATGGAAAGTAGCTAAGGATTCATTTCCTAGCTCTCGTAATCGTCCGATATAACGATAAATCGCTCTAGGTGACTCGAATCTGCGATATTTACCTTTTCCACGCGCTGTGTATCGAAGGAAGCTATGGATTCAATTCCTAGCCGTCGTAATCGTCCGATATAACGATAAATCACTGCACGAGACTAGGAAACGCGTTATTTAGCGTTTCCAAGCGCTGTGCATCGAAAGTTGCTAAGGATTCACTTCCCACCCGTCGTAATTGTCCGATATAACGATAAGTCGCTCTAGGTGACTCGGATCTGCGATATTTACCTTTTCCTCGCGCTGTGTATCGAAAGAAGCTGTGGATTCAATTCCTAGCCGTCGTAATCGTCCGATATAATGATAAATCGTTCTGGGACACACGGAATCGCGATATTGACCTTTTCCAACGCGCTGTGTATCGAAATTGTGTAAGGATTCACTTCCCAGCCGTCGTAATTGTCCGATATAACGATAAAACGTTCTGGGCACTCGGAAACGCGATATTTACCTTTTCCACGCGCTGTGTATCGAAAGAAGCTAAGGATTCACTTCCTAGCTCTCATAATCGTCCGATATAACGATACATCGCTCTAGGTGACTCGGATCTGCGATATTTACCTTTTCCACGCGCTGTGTAATGAAAGAAGCTATGTATTCAATTCCTAGCCGTCGTACTCGTCCGATATAACGATAAATCGTTCTGGGACACTCGGAATCGCGATACTGACTTTTACCAACGCGCTGTGTATCGAAATTGGGTAAGGATTCACTTCCCAGCCGTCGTCATTGTCCGATATAACGATAAAACGTTCTGGGCACTCGGTAACGCGATATTTAGATTTTCCAAGCGCTGTGCATCGAAAGTAGCTAAGGATTCACTTCCTAGCTCTCGTAATCGTCCGATATAATGATAAATCGCTCTAGGTGACTTGGATCTGCGATATTTACCTTTTCCACGCGCTGTGTATCGAAGGAAGCTATGGATTCAATTCCTAGCCGTCGTAATCGTCCGATATAACGATAAATCACTGCACGAGACTAGGAAACGCGTTATTTAGCGTTTCCAAGCGCTGTGCATCGAAAGTTGCTAAGGATTCACTTCCCACCCGTCGTAATTGTCCGATATAACGATAAGTCGCTCTAGGTGACTCGGATCTGCGATATTTACCTTTTCTACGCGCTGTGTATCGAAAGAAGCTATGGATTCAATTCCTAGCCGTTGCAATAGTCCTATATAACGATAAATCGTTCTGAGACACTCGGAACCGCGATACTGACCTTTTCCAACGCGCTGTGTATCGAAATTGGGTAAGGATTCACTTCCCAGCCGTCGTAATATTCCGATATAACGATAAAACGTTCTGGGCCCTCGGAAACGCGATATTCAGCTTTTCCAAGCGCTGTGCATCGAAAGTAGCTAAGGTTTCACTTCCTAGCTCTCGTAATCGTCCGATATAACGATAAATCGCTCCAGGTGACTCGGATCTGCGATATTTTCCTTTTCCACGCGCTGTGTATCGAAAGAAGCTATGGATTCGCTTCCCAGCCGTCGTAATTGTCCGATATAACGATAAAACGTTCTGGGCACTTGGGAACGCGATATTTAGCTTTTCCACGCTCTGTATATCGAAAGAAGCTAAGGATTTACTTCCTAGCTCTCGTAATCGTCCGATATAACGATAAATCGCTCCAGGTGACTCGTATCTGCGATATTTTCCTTTTCCACGCGCTGTGTATCGAAAGAAGCTGTGGATTCAATTCCTAGCCGTCGTAATCGTCCGATGTAATGATAAATCGTTCTGGGACACACGGAATCGCGATATTGACCTTTTCCAACGCGCTGTGTATCGAAATTGTGTAAGGATTCACTTCCCAGCCGTCGTAATTGTCCGATATAACGATAAAACGTTCTGGGCACTCGGTAACGCGATATTTAGATTTTCCAAGCGCTGTGCATCGAAAGTAGCTAAGGATTCACTTCCTAGCTCTCGTAATCGTCCGATATAATGATAAATCGCTCTAGGTGACTCGAATCTGCGATATTTACCTTTTCCACGCGCTGTGTATCGAAAGAAGCTGTGGATTCAATTCCTAGCCGTCGTAATCGTCCGATGTAATGATAAATCGTTCTGGGACACACGGAATCGCGATATTGACCTTTTCCAACGCGCTGTGTATCGAAATTGTGTAAGGATTCACTTCCCAGCCGTCGTAATTGTCCGATATAACGATAAAACGTTCTGGGCACTCGGTAACGCGATATTTAGATTTTCCAAGCGCTGTGCATCGAAAGTAGCTAAGGATTCACTTCCTAGCTCTCGTAATCGTCCGATATAATGATAAATCGCTCTAGGTGACTCGAATCTGCGATATTTACCTTTTCCACGCGCTGTGTATCGAAGGAAGCTATGGATTCAATTCCTAGCCGTCGTAATCGTACTATATGACGATAAATCGTTCTGAGACACTCGGAATCGCAATACTGACCTTTACCAACGCGCTGTGTATCGAAATTGGGTAAGGATTCACTTCCCAGCCGTCGTCATTGTCCGATATAACGATAAAACGTTCTGGGCACTCGGAAACGCGATATTTAGATTTTCCAAGCGCTGTGCATCGAAAGTAGCTAAGGATTCATTTCCTAGCTCTCGTAATCGTCCGATATAACGATAAATCGCTCTAGGTGACTCGAATCTGCGATATTTACCTTTTCCACGCGCTGTGTATCGAAGGAAGCTATGGATTCAATTCCTAGCCGTCGTAATCGTCCTATATAACGATAAATCGTTCTGAGACACTCGGAATCGCGATACTGACCTTTACCAACGCGCTGTGTATCGAAATTGGATAAGGATTCACTTCCCAGCCGTCGTAATTGTCCGATATAACGATAAAACGCTCTGGGCACTCGGAAACGCGATATATAGCTTTTCCAAGCGCTGTGCATGGAAAGTAGCTAAGGATTCATTTCCTAGCTCTCGTAATCGTCCGATATAACGATAAATCGCTCTAGGTGACTCGGATCTGCGATATTTACCTTTTCCTCGCGCTGTGTATCGAAAGAAGCTATGGATTCAATTCCTAGCCGTCGTAATCGTCCGATATAACGATAAATCGTTCTGGGATACTCGGAATCGCGATACTGACCTTTACCAACGCGCTGTGTATCGAAATTGGGTAAGGATTCACTTCCCAGCCGTCGTCATTGTCCGATATAACGATAAAACGCTCTGGGCACTCGGAAACGCGATATCTAGCTTTTCCAAGCGCTGTGCATGGAAAGTAGCTAAGGATTCATTTCCTAGCTCTCGTAATCGTCCGATATAACGATAAATCGCTCTAGGTGACTCGAATCTGCGATATTTACCTTTTCCACGCGCTGTGTAATGAAAGAAGCTATGGATTCAATTCATAGCCGTCGTAATCGTCCGATATAACGATAAATCGTTCTGAGACACTCGGAATCGCGATACTGACCTTTACCAACGCGCTGTGTATCGAAAGAAGCTATGGATTCACTTCCCAGCCGTTGTAATTGTCCGATATAACGATAAAACGCTCTGGGCACTCGGAAACGCGATATATAGCTTTTCCAAGCGCTGTGCATGGAAAGTAGCTAAGGATTCATTTCCTAGCTCTCGTAATCGTCCGATATAACGATAAATCGCTCTAGGTGACTCGAATCTGCGATATTTACCTTTTCCACGCGCTGTGTATCGAAGGAAGCTATGGATTCAATTCCTAGCCGTCGTAATCGTCCGATATAACGATAAATCGTTCTGAGACACTCGGAATCGCGATACTGACCTTTACCAACGCGCTGTGTATCGAAAGAAGCTATGGATTCACTTCCCAGCCGTGGTAATTGTCCGAGATAACGATAAAACGTTCTGGGCACTCGGAAACGCAATATGTACCTTTTCCACGATCTGTGTATCGAAAGAAGCTAAGGATTCACTTCCTAGCTCTTGTAATCGTCCGATATAACGATAAATCGCTCTAGGTGACTCGGATCTGCGATATTTACCTTTTCCTCGCGCTGTGTATCGAAAGAAGCTATGAATTCAATTCCTAGCCGTCGTAATCGTCCGATATAATGATAAATCGTTCTGGGACACACGGAATCGCGATATTGACCTTTTCCAACGCGCTGTGTATCGAAAGAAGCTAAGGATTCACTTCCTAGCTCTCGTAATCGTCCGATATAACGATACATCGCTCTAGGTGACTTGGATCTGCGATATTTACCTTTTCCACGCGCTGTGTATCGAAAGAAGCTAAGCATTCACTTCCTAGCTCTCGTAATCGTCCGATATAACGATACATCGCTCTAGGTGACTTGGATCTGCGATATTTACCTTTTTCACGCGCTGTGTATCGAAGGAAGCTATGGATTCAATTCCTAGCCGTCGTAATCGTCCTATATAACGATAAATCGTTCTGAGACACTCGGAATCGCGATACTGACCTTTTCCAACGCGCTGTGTATCGAAATTGAGTAAGGATTCACTTCCCAGCCGTCGTAATTCTCCGATATAACGATAAATCGCTCTAGGTGACTCGGATCTGCGATATTTACCTTTTCCACGCGCTGTGTAATGAAAGAAGCTACGGATTCAATTCCTAGCCGTCGTAATCGTCCGATATAACGATAAATCGTTCTGAGACACTCGGAATCGCGATACTGACCTTTACCAACGCGCTGTGTATCGAAATTTGGTAAGGATTCACTTCCCAGCCGTCGTCATGTTCCGATATAACGATATAACGTTCTGGGCACGCGGAAACGCGATATTTAGATTTTCCAAGCGCTGTGCATCGAAAGTAGCTAAGGATTCACTTCCTAGCTCTCGTAATCGTCCGATATAACGATCAATCGCTCTAGGTGACTCGGATCTGCGATATTTACCTTTTCCACGCGCTGTGTATCGAAGGAAGCTATGGATTCAATTCCTAGCCGTCGTAATCGTCCTATATGACGATAAATCGTTCTGAGACACTCGGAATCGCGATACTGACCTTTACCAACGCGCTGTGTATCGAAATTGGGTAAGGATTCACTTCCCAGCCGTCGTCATTGTCCGATATAACGATAAAACGTTCTGGGCACTCGGAAACGCGATATTTAGATTTTCCAAGCGCTGTGCATCGAAAGTAGCTAAGGATTCATTTCCTAGCTCTCGTAATCGTCCGATATAACGATAAATCGCTCTAGGTGACTCGGATCTGCGATATTTACCTTTTCCACGCGCTGTGTATCGAAGGAAGCTATGGATTCAATTCCTAGCCGTCGTAATCGTCCTATATGACGATAAATCGTTCTGAGACACTCGGAATCGCGATACTGACCTTTACCAACGCGCTGTGTATCGAAATTGGGTAAGGATTCACTTCCCAGCCGTCGTCATTGTCCGATATAACGATAAAACGTTCTGGGCACTCGGAAACGCGATATTTAGATTTTCCAAGCGCTGTGCATCGAAAGTAGCTAAGGATTCATTTCCTAGCTCTCGTAATCGTCCGATATAACGATAAATCGCTCTAGGTGTCTCGAATCTGCGATATTTACCTTTTCCACGCGCTGTGTATCGAAGGAAGCTATGGATTCAATTCCTAGTCGTCGTAATCGTCCTATATAACGATAAATCGTTCTGAGACACTCGGAATCGCGATACTGACCTTTACCAACGCGCTGTGTATCGAAATTGGGTAAGGATTCACTACCCAGACGTCGTCATTGTCCGATATAACGATAAAACGTTCTGGGCACTCGGAAACGCGATATTTAGCATTTCCAAGCGCTGTGCATCGAAAGTAGCTAAGGATTCATTTCCTAGCTCTCGTAATCGTCCGATATAACGATCAATCGCTCTAGGTGACTCGAATCTGCGATATTTACCTTTTGCACGCGCTGTGTTTCAAAGGAAGCTATGGATTCAATTCCTAGCCGTCGTAATCGTCCTATATAACGATAAATCGTTCTGAGACACTCGGAATCGCGATACTGACCTTTACCAACGCGCTGTGTATCGAAATTGGGTAAGGATTCACTTCCCAGCCGTCGTAATTGTCCTGTATAACGATAAAACGTACTGGGCACTCGGAAACGCGACATTTACCTTTTCCACGCGCTGTGTATCGAAAGAATCTAAGGATTCAATTCCTAGCTCTCGTAATCGTCCGATATAACGATAAATCGCTCTAGGTGACTCGGATCTGCGATATTTACCTTTTCCTCGCGCTGTGTATCGAAAGAAGCTATGGATTCAATTCCTAGCCGTCGTAATCGTCCGATATAACGATAAATCGTTCTGGGATACTCGGAATCGCGATACTGACCTTTACCAACGCGCTGTGTATCGAAATTGGGTAAGGATTCACTTCCCAGCCGTCCTCATTGTCCGATATAACGATAAAACCTTCTGGGCACTCGGAAACGCGACATTTAGATTTTGCAAGCGCTGTGCATCGAAAGTAGCTAAGGATTCACTTCCTAGCTCTCGTAATCGTGCGATATAACGATAAATCGCTCTAGCTGACTCGGATCTGCGATATTTACCTTTTCCACGCGCTGTGTATCGAAAGAAACTATGGATTCAATTCCTCGCCGTCGTAATCGTCCGATATAACGATAAATCACTGCACGAGACTAGGAAACGCGTTATTTAGCTTTTCCAAGCGCTGGGCATCGAAAGTTGCTAAGGATTTTACTACCCACCCGTCGAAATTGTCCGATATAACGATAAATCGATCTAGGTGTCTCGGATCTGCGATATTTACCTTTTCTACGCGCTGTGTATCGAAAGAAACTATGGATTCAATTCCTCGCCGTCGTAATCGTCCGATATAAGTATAAATCACTGCACGAGACTAGGAAACGCGATATTTAGCGTTTCCAAGCGCTGTGCATCGAAAGTTGCTAAGGATTCACTTCCCACCCGTCGTAATTGTCCGATATAACGATAAGTCGCTCTAGGTGACTCGGATCTGCGATATTTACCTTTTCCACGCGCTGTGTATCGAAAGAAGCTATGGATTCAATTCCTAGCCGTTGCAATAGTCCTATATAACGATAAATCGTTCTGAGACACTCGGAACCGCGATACTGACCTTTTCCAACGCGCTGTGTATCGAAATTGGGTAAGGATTCACTTCCCAGCCGTCGTAATTGTCCGATATAACGATAAATCGCTCTAGGTGACTCGGATCTGCGATATTTACCTTTTCCTCGCGCTGTGTATCGAAAGAAGCTGTGGATTCAATTCCTAGCCGTCGTAATCGTCCGATATAATGATAAATCGTTCTGGGACACACGGAATCGCGATATTGACCTTTTCCAACGCGCTGTGTATCGAAATTGTGTAAGGATTCACTTCCCAGCCGTCGTAATTGTCCGATATAACGATAAAACGTTCTGGGCACTCGGAAACGCGATATTTACCTTTTCCACGCGCTGTGTATCGAAAGAAGCTAAGGATTCACTTCCTAGCTCTCATAATCGTCCGATATAACGATACATCGCTCTAGGTGACTCGGATCTGCGATATTTACCTTTTCCACGCGCTGTGTAATGAAAGAAGCTATGTATTCAATTCCTAGCCGTCGTAATCGTCCGATATAACGATAAATCGTTCTGGGACACTCGGAATCGCGATACTGACTTTTACCAACGCGCTGTGTATCGAAATTGGGTAAGGATACACTTCCCAGCCGTCGTCATTGTCCGATATAACGATAAAACGTTCTGGGCACTCGGAAACGCGATATTTAGATTTTCCAAGCGCTGTGCATCGAAAGTAGCTAAGGATTCATTTCCTAGCTCTCGTAATCGTCCGATATAACGATAAATCGCTCTAGGTGACTCGAATCTGCGATATTTACCTTTTCCACGCGCTGTGTATCGAAGGAAGCTATGGATTCAATTCCTAGCCGTCGTAATCGTCCTATATAACGATAAATCGTTCTGAGACACTCGGAATCGCGATACTGACCTTTACCAACGCGCTGTGTATCGAAATTGGGTAAGGATTCACTTCCCAGCCGTCGTCATTGTCCGATATAACGATAAAACGTTCTGGGCACTCGGAAACGCGACATTTAGATTTTGCAAGCGCTGTGCATCGAAAGTAGCTAAGGATTCACTTCCTAGCTCTCGTAATCGTGCGATATAACGATAAATCGCTCTAGCTGACTCGGATCTGCGATATTTACCTTTTCCACGCGCTGTGTATCGAAAGAAGCTATGGATTCAATTCCTAGCCGTTGCAATAGTCCTATATAACGATAAATCGTTCTGAGACACTCGGAACCGCGATACTGACCTTTTCCAACGCGCTGTGTATCGAAATTGGGTAAGGATTCACTTCCCAGCCGTCGTAATTGTCCGATATAACGATAAATCGCTCTAGGTGACTCGGATCTGCGATATTTACCTTTTCCTCGCGCTGTGTATCGAAAGAAGCTGTGGATTCAATTCCTAGCCGTCGTAATCGTCCGATATAATGATAAATCGTTCTGGGACACACGGAATCGCGATATTGACCTTTTCCAACGCGCTGTGTATCGAAATTGTGTAAGGATTCACTTCCCAGCCGTCGTAATTGTCCGATATAACGATAAAACGTTCTGGGCACTCGGAAACGCGATATTTACCTTTTCCACGCGCTGTGTATCGAAAGAAGCTAAGGATTCACTTCCTAGCTCTCATAATCGTCCGATATAACGATACATCGCTCTAGGTGACTCGGATCTGCGATATTTACCTTTTCCACGCGCTGTGTAATGAAAGAAGCTATGTATTCAATTCCTAGCCGTCGTAATCGTCCGATATAACGATAAATCGTTCTGGGACACTCGGAATCGCGATACTGACTTTTACCAACGCGCTGTGTATCGAAATTGGGTAAGGATTCACTTCCCAGCCGTCGTCATTGTCCGATATAACGATAAAACGTTCTGGGCACTCGGAAACGCGATATTTAGATTTTCCAAGCGCTGTGCATCGAAAGTAGCTAAGGATTCATTTCCTAGCTCTCGTAATCGTCCGATATAACGATAAATCGCTCTAGGTGACTCGAATCTGCGATATTTACCTTTTCCACGCGCTGTGTATCGAAGGAAGCTATGGATTCAATTCCTAGCCGTCGTAATCGTCCTATATAACGATAAATCGTTCTGAGACACTCGGAATCGCGATACTGACCTTTACCAACGCGCTGTGTATCGAAATTGGGTAAGGATTCACTTCCCAGCCGTCGTCATTGTCCGATATAACGATAAAACGTTCTGGGCACTCGGAAACGCGACATTTAGATTTTGCAAGCGCTGTGCATCGAAAGTAGCTAAGGATTCACTTCCTAGCTCTCGTAATCGTGCGATATAACGATAAATCGCTCTAGCTGACTCGGATCTGCGATATTTACCTTTTCCACGCGCTGTGTATCGAAAGAAACTATGGATTCAATTCCTCGCCGTCGTAATCGTCCGATATAACGATAAATCACTGCACGAGACTAGGAAACGCGTTATTTAGCTTTTCCAAGCGCTGGGCATCGAAAGTTGCTAAGGATTTTACTTCCCACCCGTCGTAATTGTCCGATATAACGATAAATCGATCTAGGTGTCTCGGATCTGCGATATTTACCTTTTCTACGCGCTGTGTATCGAAAGAAACTATGGATTCAATTCCTCGCCGTCGTAATCGTCCGATATAACTATAAATCACTGCACGAGACTAGGAAACGCGATATTTAGCGTTTCCAAGCGCTGTGCATCGAAAGTTGCTAAGGATTCACTTCCCACCCGTCGTAATTGTCCGATATAACGATAAGTCGCTCTAGGTGACTCGGATCTGCGATATTTACCTTTTCCACGCGCTGTGTATCGAAAGAAGCTATGGATTCAATTCCTAGCCGTTGCAATAGTCCTATATAACGATAAATCGTTCTGAGACACTCGGAACCGCGATACTGACCTTTTCCAACGCGCTGTGTATCGAAATTGGGTAAGGATTCACTTCCCAGCCGTCGTAATTGTCCGATATAACGATAAAACGTTCTGGGCACTTGGGAACGCGATATTTAGCTTTTCCACGCTCTGTATATCGAAAGAAGCTAAGGATTTACTTCCTAGCTCTCGTAATCGTCCGATATAACGATAAATCGCTCTAGGTGACTCGGATCTGCGATATTTACCTTTTCCTCGCGCTGTGTATCGAAAGAAGCTGTGGATTCAATTCCTAGCCGTCGTAATCGTCCGATATAATGATAAATCGTTCTGGGACACACGGAATCGCGATATTGACCTTTTCCAACGCGCTGTGTATCGAAATTGTGTAAGGATTCACTTCCCAGCCGTCGTAATTGTCCGATATAACGATAAAACGTTCTGGGCACTCGGAAACGCGATATTTACCTTTTTCACGCGCTGTGTATCGAAAGAAGCTAAGGATTCACTTCCTAGCTCTCATAATCGTCCGATATAACGATACCTCGCTCTAGGTGACTCGGATCTGCGATATTTACCTTTTCCACGCGCTGTGTAATGAAAGAAGCTATGTATTCAATTCCTAGCCGTCGTAATCGTCCGATATAACGATAAATCGTTCTGGGACACTCGGAATCGCGATACTGACTTTTACCAACGCGCTGTGTATCGAAATTGGGTAAGGATTCACTTCCCAGCCGTCGTCATTGTCCGATATAACGATAAAACGTTCTGGGCACTCGGAAACGCGATATTTAGATTTTCCAAGCGCTGTGCATCGAAAGTAGCTAAGGATTCATTTCCTAGCTCTCGTAATCGTCCGATATAACGATAAATCGCTCTAGGTGACTCGAATCTGCGATATTTACCTTTTCCACGCGCTGTGTATCGAAGGAAGCTATGGATTCAATTCCTAGCCGTCGTAATCGTCCTATATAACGATAAATCGTTCTGAGACACTCGGAATCGCGATACTGACCTTTACCAACGCGCTGTGTATCGAAATTGGGTAAGGATTCACTACCCAGACGTCGTCATTGTCCGATATAACGATAAAACGTACTGGGCACTCGGAAACGCGATATTTAGCATTTCCAAGCGCTGTGCATCGAAAGTAGCTAAGGATTCATTTCCTAGCTCTCGTAATCGTCCGATATAACGATCAATCGTTCTGAGACACTCGGAATCGCGATACTGACCTTTTCCAACGCGCTGTGTATAGAAATTGGGTAAGGATTAACTTCCCAGCCGTCGTAATTGTCCGATATAGCGATAAAACGTTCTGGGCACTCGGAAACGCGATATTTAGATTTTCCAAGCGCTGTGCATCGAAAGTAGCTAAGGATTCATTTCCTAGCTCTCGTAATCGTGCGATATAACGATAAATCGCTCTAGCTGACTCGGATCTGCGATATTTACCTTTTCCACGCGCTGTGTATCGAAAGAAACTATGGATTCAATTCCTCGCCGTCGTAATCGTCCGATATAACGATAAATCACTGCACGAGACTAGGAAACGCGTTATTTAGCTTTTCCAAGCGCTGGGCATCGAAAGTTGCTAAGGATTCACTTCCCACCCGTCGAAATTGTCCGATATAACGATAAATCGATCTAGGTGTCTCGGATCTGCGATATTTACTTTTTCTACGCGCTGTGTATCGAAAGAAACTATGGATTCAATTCCTCGCCGTCGTAATCGTCCGATATAACTATAAATCACTGCACGAGACTAGGAAACGCGATATTTAGCGTCTCCAAGCGCTGTGCATCGAAAGTTGCTAAGGATTCACTTCCCACCCGTCGTAATTGTCCGATATAACGATAAGTCGCTCTAGGTGACTCGGATCTGCGATATTTACCCTTTCCACGCGCTGTGTATCGAAAGAAGCTATGGATTCAATTCCTAGCCGTTGCAATAGTCCTATATAACGATAAATCGTTCTGAGACACTCGGAACCGCGATACTGACCTTTTCCAACGCGCTGTGTATCGAAATTGGGTAAGGATTCACTTCCCAGCCGTCGTAATATTCCGATATAACGATAAAACGTTCTGGGCCCTCGGAAACGCGATATTCAGCTTTTCCAAGCGCTGTGCATCGAAAGTAGCTAAGGTTTCACTTCCTAGCTCTCGTAATCGTCCGATATAACGATAAATCGCTCCAGGTGACTCGGATCTGCGATATTTTCCTTTTCCACGCGCTGTGTATCGAAAGAAGCTATGGATTCGCTTCCCAGCCGTCGTAATTGTCCGATATAACGATAAAACGTTCTGGGCACTTGGGAACGCGATATTTAGCTTTTCCACGCTCTGTATATCGAAAGAAGCTAAGGATTTACTTCCTAGCTCTCGTAATCGTCCGATATAACGATAAATCGCTCTAGGTGACTCGGATCTGCGATATTTACCTTTTCCTCGCGCTGTGTATCGAAAGAAGCTGTGGATTCAATTCCTAGCCGTCGTAATCGTCCGATATAATGATAAATCGTTCTGGGACACACGGAATCGCGATATTGACCTTTTCCAACGCGCTGTGTATCGAAATTGTGTAAGGATTCACTTCCCAGCCGTCGTAATTGTCCGATATAACGATAAAATGTTCTGGGCACTCGGAAACGCGATATTTACCTTTTCCACGCGCTGTGTATCGAAAGAAGCTAAGGATTCACTTCCTAGCTCTCATAATCGTCCGATATAACGATACATCGCTCTAGGTGACTCGGATCTGCGATATTTACCTTTTCCACGCGCTGTGTAATGAAAGAAGCTATGTATTCAATTCCTAGCCGTCGTAATCGTCCGATATAACGATAAATCGTTCTGGGACACTCGGAATCGCGATACTGACTTTTACCAACGCGCTGTGTATCGAAATTGGGTAAGGATTCACTTCCCAGCCGTCGTCATAGTCCGATATAACGATAAAACGTTCTGGGCACTCGGTAACGCGATATTTAGATTTTCCAAGCGCTGTGCATCGAAAGTAGCTAAGGATTCACTTCCTAGCTCTCGTAATCGTCCGATATAATGATAAATCGCTCTAGGTGACTCGAATCTGCGATATTTACCTTTTCCACGCGCTGTGTATCGAAGGAAGCTATGGATTCAATTCCTAGCCGTCGTAATCGTCCTATATAACGATAAATCGTTCTGAGACACTCGGAATCGCGATACTGACCTTTTCCAACGCGCTGTGTATAGAAATTGGGTAAGGATTAACTTCCCAGCCGTCGTAATTGTCCGATATAGCGATAAAACGTTCTGGGCACTCGGATACGCGATATTTACCTTTTCCACGCTCTGTGTATCGAAAGAAGCTAAGGATTCACTTCCTAGCTCTTGTAATCGTCCGATATAACGATAAATCGCTCTAGGTGACTCGAATCTGCGGTATTTACCTTTTCCACGCGCTGTGTATCGAAGGAAGCTATGGATTCAATTCCTAGCCGTCGTAAGCGTCCTATATAACGATAAATCGTTCTGAGACACTCGGAATCGCGATACTGACATTTTCCAACGCGCTGTGTATCGAAAGTGAGTAAGGATTCACTTCCCAGCCGTCGTAATTGTCCGATATAACGATAGATCGTTCTGGGACACTCGGAAACCCGATATGTACCTTTTCCACGCTCTGTGTATCGAAAGAAGCTAAGGATTCACTTCCTAGCTCTCGTAATCGTGCGATATAACGATAAATCGCTCTAGCTGACTCGGATCTGCGATATTTACCTTTTCCACGCGCTGTGTATCGAAAGAAACTATGGATTCAATTCCTCGCCGTCGTAATCGTCCGATATAACGATAAATCACTGCACGAGACTAGGAAACGCGTTATTTAGCTTTTCCACGCGCTGTGTATCGAAAGAAGCTATGGATTCGCTTCCCAGCCGTCGTAATTGTCCGATATAACGATAAAACGTTCTGGGCACTTGGGAACGCGATATTTAGCTTTTCCACGCTCTGTATATCGAAAGAAGCTAAGGATTTACTTCCTAGCTCTCGTAATCGTCCGATATAACGATAAATCGCTCTAGGTGACTCGGATCTGCGATATTTACCTTTTCCTCGCGCTGTGTATCGAAAGAAGCTGTGGATTCAATTCCTAGCCGTCGTAATCGTCCGATATAATGATAAATCGTTCTGGGACACACGGAATCGCGATATTGACCTTTTCCAACGCGCTGTGTATCGAAATTGTGTAAGGATTCACTTCCCAGCCGTCGTAATTGTCCGATATAACGATAAAACGTTCTGGGCACTCGGAAACGCGATATTTACCTTTTCCACGCGCTGTGTATCGAAAGAAGCTAAGGATTCACTTCCTAGCTCTCATAATCGTCCGATATAACGATACATCGCTCTAGGTGACTCGGATCTGCGATATTAACCTTTTCCACGCGCTGTGTAATGAAAGAAGCTATGTATTCAATTCCTAGCCGTCGTAATCGTCCGATATAACGATAAATCGTTCTGGGACACTCGGAATCGCGATACTGACTTTTACCAACGCGCTGTGTATCGAAATTGGGTAAGGATTCACTTCCCAGCCGTCGTCATAGTCCGATATAACGATAAAACGTTCTGGGCACTCGGTAACGCGATATTTAGATTTTCCAAGCGCTGTGCATCGAAAGTAGCTAAGGATTCACTTCCTAGCTCTCGTAATCGTCCGATATAATGATAAATCGCTCTAGGTGACTCGAATCTGCGATATTTACCTTTTCCACGCGCTGTGTATCGAAGGAAGCTATGGATTCAATTCCTAGCCGTCGTAATCGTCCTATATAACGATAAATCGTTCTGAGACACTCGGAATCGCGATACTGACCTTTTCCAACGCGCTGTGTATAGAAATTGGGTAAGGATTAACTTCCCAGCCGTCGTAATTGTCCGATATAGCGATAAAACGTTCTGGGCACTCGGATACGCGATATTTACCTTTTCCACGCTCTGTGTATCGAAAGAAGCTAAGGATTCACTTCCTAGCTCCCGTAATCGTCCGATATAACGATAAATCGCTCTAGGTGACTCGGATCTGCGATATTTACCTTTTCCTCGCGCTGTGTATCGAAAGAAGCTAAGGATTCACTTCCTAGCTCTCGTAATCGTCCGATATAACGATAAATCGCTCTAGGTGACTCGGATCTGCGATATTTACCTTTTCCACGCTCTGTGTATCGAAAGAAGCTAAGGATTCATTTCCTAGCTCTCGTAATCGTCCGATATAATGATAAATCGTTCTGGGACACACGGAATCGCGATATTGACCTTTTCCAACGCGCTGTATAGCGAAATTGTGTAAGGATTCACTTCCCAGCCGTCGTAATTGTCCGATATAACGATAAAACGTTCTGGGCACTTGGAAACGCGATATTTACCTTTTCCACGCGCTGTGTATCGAAAGAAGCTAAGGATTCACTTCCTAGCTCTCGTAATAGTCCGATATAACGATACATCGCTCTAGGTGACACGGATCTGCGATATTTACCTTTTCCACGCGCTGTGTATCGAAAGAAGCTAAGGATTCACTTCCTAGCTCTCGTAATCGTCCGATATAACGATACATCGCTCTAGGTGACTTGGATCTGCGATATTTACCTTTTCCACGCGCTGTGTATCGAAGGAAGCTATGGATTCAATTCCTAGCCGTCGTAATGGTCCTATATAACGATAAATCGTTCTGAGACACTCGGAATCGCGATACTGACCTTTTCCACGCGCATTGTATCGAAAGAAGCTAAGCATTCACTTCCTAGCTCTCGTAATCGTCCGATATAACGATACATCGCTCTAGGTGACTTGGATCTGCGATATTTACCTTTTCCACGCGCTGTGTATCGAAGGAAGCTATGGATTCAATTCCTAGCCGTCGTAATCGTCCGATATAACGATAAATGGTTTTGGGACACTCGGAATCGCGATACTGACCTTTACCAACGCGCTGTGTATCGAAATTTGGTAAGGATTCACTTCCCAGCCGTCGTCATGTTCCGATATAACGATATAACGTTCTGGGCACTCGGAAACGCGATATTTAGATTTTCCAAGCGCTGTGCATCGAAAGTAGCTAAGGATTCACTTCCTAGCTCTCGTAATCGTCCGATATAACGATAAATCGCTCTAGGTGACTCGGATCTGCGATATTTACCTTTTCCACGCGCTGTGTATCGAAGGAAGCTATGGATTCAATTCCTAGCCGTCGTAATCGTCCGATATAATGATAAATCGTTCTGAGGCACTCGGAATCGCGATACTGACCTTTACCAACGCGCTGTGTATCGAAATTGGGTAAGGATTCACTTCCCAGCCGTCGTAATTCTCCGATATAACGATAAATCGCTCTAGGTGACTCGGATCTGCGATATTTACCTTTTCCACGCGCTGTGTAATGAAAGAAGTTATGGATTCAATTCCTAGCCGTCGTAATCGTCCTATATAACGATAAATCGTTCTGAGACACTCGGAATCGCGATACTGACCTTTACCAACGCGCTGTGTATCGAAATTGGGTAAGGATTCACTACCCAGACGTCGTCATTGTCCGATATAACGATAAAACGTTCTGGGCACTCGGAAACGCGATATTTAGCATTTCCAAGCGCTGTGCATCGAAAGTAGCTAAGGATTCATTTCCTAGCTCTCGTAATCGTCCGATATAACGATCAATCGCTCTAGGTGACTCGAATCTGCGATATTTACCTTTTCCACGCGCTGTGTATCAAAGGAAGCTATGGATTCAATTCCTAGCCGTCGTAATCGTCCTATATAACGATAAATCGTTCTGAGACACTCGGAATCGCGATACTGACTTTTACCAACGCGCTGTGTATCGAAATTGGGTAAGGATTCACTTCCCAGCCGTCGTAATTGTCCTGTATAACGATAAAACGTACTGGGCACTCGGAAACGCGAGATTTACCTTTTCCACGCGCTGTGTATCGAAAGAATCTAAGGATTCAATTCCTAGCTCTCGTAATCGTCCGATATAACTATAAATCACTGCACGAGAATAGGAAACGCGATATTTAGCGTTTCCAAGCGCTGTGCATCGAAAGTTGCTAAGGATTCACTTCCCACCCGTCGTAATTGTCCGATATAACGATAAGTCGCTCTAGGTGACTCGGATCTGCGATATTTACCTTTTCCACGGGCTGTGTATCGAAAGAAGCTATGGATTCAATTCCTAGCCGTTGCAATAGTCCTATATAACGATAAATCGTTCTGAGACACTCGGAACCGCGATACTGATCTTTTCCAACGCGCTGTGTATCGAAATTGGGTAAGGATTCACTTCCCAGCCGTCGTAATATTCCGATATAACGATAAAACGTTCTGGGCACTCGGAAACGCGATATTCAGCTTTTCCAAGCGCTGTGCATCGAAAGTAGCTAAGGTTTCACTTCCTAGCTCTCGTAATCGTCCGATATAACGATAAATCGCTCCAGGTGACTCGGATCTGCGATATTTTCCTTTTCCACGCGCTGTGTATCGAAAGAAGCTATGGATTCGCTTCCCAGCCGTCGTAATTGTCCGATATAACGATAAAACGTTCTGGGCACTTGGGAACGCGATATT
>OZ018303.1:10363487-10385133 GCA_963969485.1 Nomada goodeniana
GGTAAATATCGCGTTTCCGAGTGCCCAGAACGTTTTATCGTTATATCGGACAATTACGACGGCTGGGAAGTGAATCCTTACACAATTTCGATACACAGCGCGTTGGAAAAGGTCAATATCGCGATTCCGTGTGCCCCAGAACGATTTATCATTATATCGGACGATTACGACGGCTAGGAATTGAATCCATAGCTTCTTTCGATACACAGCGCGTGGAAAAGATAAATATCGCAGATCCGAGTCACCTAGAGCGATGTATCGTTATATCGGACGAATACGAGAGCTAGGAAGTGAATCCTTAGCTTCTTTCGATACACAGCGAGTGGAAAAGGTAAATATCGCGTTTCCGAGTGCTCATAACGTTTTATCGTTATATCGGACAATTACGACGGCTGGGAAGTGAATCCTTACACAATTTCGATACACAGCGCGTTGGAAAAGGTCAATATCGCGATTCCGTGTGTCCCAGAACGATTTATCATTATATCGGACGATTACGACGGCTAGGAAGTGAATCCTTACACAATTTCGATACACAGCGCGTTGGAAAAGGTCAATATCGCAGATCCGAGTCACCTAGAGCGATTTATCGTTATATCGGACGATTACGAGAGCTAGGAAGTGAATCCTTAGCTTCTTTCGATACACAGAGCGTGGAAAAAGGTAAATATCGCGTATCCGAGTGCCCAGAACGTTTTATCGTTATATCGGACAATTACGACGGCTGGGAAGTTAATCCTTACCCAATTTCGATACACAGCGCGTTGGAAAAGGTCAGTATCGCGATTCCGAGTGTCTCAGAACGATTTATCGTTATATAGGACGATTACGACGGCTACGAATTGAATCCATAGCTTCCTTCGATACACAGCGCGTGGAAAATGTAAATATCGCAGATTCGAGTCACCTAGAGCGATTTATCGTTATAACGGACGATTACGGGAGCTAGGAAATAAATCCTTAGCTACTTTCGATGCACAGCGCTTGGAAATGCTAAATATCGCGTTTCCGAGTGCCCAGAACGTTTTATCGTTATATCGGACAATGACGACGAATCCATAGCTTCTTTCATTACATAGCGCGTGGAAAAGGTAAATATCGCAGATCCGAGTCACCTAGAGCGATGTATCGTTATATCGGACGCTTACGAGAGCTAGGAAGTGAATCCTTAGCTACTTTCGATGCACAGCGCTTGGAAAATCTAAATATCGCGTTTCCGAGTGCCCAGAACGTTTTATCGTTATATCGGACAATGACGACGGCTGGGAAGTGAATCCTTACCCAATTTCGATACACAGCGCGTTGGTAAAAGTCAGTATCGCGATTCCGAGTGTCCCAGAACGATTTATCGTTATATCGGACGATTACGACGGCTAGGAATTGAATCCATAGCTTCCTTCGATACACAGCGCGTGGAAAAGGTAAATATCGCAGATTCGAGTCACCTAGAGCGATTTATCGTTATATCGGACGATTACGAGAGCTAGGAAGTGAATCCTCAGCTACTTTCGATGCACAGCGCTTGGAAAATCTAAATATCGCGTTTCCGAGTGCCCAGAACGTTTTATCGTTATATCGGACAATGACGACGGCTGGGAAGTGAATCCTTACCCAATTTCGATACACAGCGCGTTGGTAAAAGTCAGTATCGCGATTCCGAGTGTCCCAGAACGATTTATCGTTATATCGGACGATTACGACGGCTAGGAATTGAATCCATAGCTACTTTGGATACACAGCGCGTGGAAAAGGTAAATTTCGCGTTTCCGAGTGCCCAGAACGTTTTATCGTTATATCGGACAATTACGACGGCTGGAAAGTTAATCCTTACCCAATTTCGATACACAGCGCGTTGGAAAAGGTCAGTATCGCGATTCCGAGTGTCTCAGAACGATTTATCGTTATATAGGACGATTACGACGGTTAGGAATTGAATCCATAGCTTCTTTCATTACACAGCGCGTGGAAAAGGTAAATATCGCAGATCCGAGTCACCTAGAGCGATGTATCGTTATATCGGACGATTACGAGAGCTAGGAAGTGAATCATTAGCTTCTTTCGATACACAGCCCGTGGAAAAGGTAAATATCGCGTTTCCGAGTGCCCAGAACGTTTTATCGTTATATCGGACAATGACGACGGCTGGGAAGTGAATCCTTACCCAATTTCGATACACAGCGCGTTGGTAAAGGTCAGTATCGCGATTCCGAGTGTCTCAGAACGATTTATCGTTATATAGGACGATTACGACGGCTAGGAATTGAATCCATAGCTTCCTTCGATACACAGCGCGTGGAAAAGGTAAATATCGCAGATTCGAGTCACCTAGAGCGAATTATCGTTATATCGGACGATTACGAGAGCTAGGATGTGAATCCTTAGCTACTTTCGATGCACAGCGCTTGGAAAATCTAAATATCGCGTTTCCGAGTGCCCAGAACGTTTTATCGTTATATCGGACAATGACGACGGCTGGGAAGTGAATCCTTACACAATTTTGATACACAGCGCGTTGGTAAAAGTCAGTATCGCGATTCCGAGTGTCCCAGAACGATTTATCGTTATATCGGACGATTACGACGGCTAGGAATTGAATCCATAGCTTCCTTCGATACACAGCGCGTGGAAAAGGTAAATATCGCAGATTCGAGTCACCTAGAGCGATTTATCGTTATATCGGACGATTACGAGAGCTAGGAAGTGAATCCTCAGCTACTTTCGATGCACAGCGCTTGGAAAATCTAAATATCGCGTTTCCGAGTGCCCAGAACGTTTTATCGTTATATCGGACAATGACGACGGCTGGGAAGTGAATCCTTACCCAATTTCGATACACAGCGCGTTGGTAAAAGTCAGTATCGCGATTCCGAGTGTCCCAGAACCATTTATCGTTATATCGGACGATTACGACGGCTAGGAAGTGAATCCTTACACAATTTCGATACACAGCGCGTTGGAAAAGGTCAATATCGCGATTCCGTGTGTCCCAGAACGATTTATCATTATATCGGACGATTACGACGGCTAGGAATTGAATCCATAGCTTCTTTCGATACACAGCGCGTGGAAAAGGTAAATATCGCAGATCCGAGTCACCTAGAGCGATGTATCGTTATATCGGACGATTACGAGAGCTAGGAAGTGAATCCTTAGCTTCTTTCGATACACAGCGCGTGGAAAAGGTAAATATCGCGTTTCCGAGTGCCCAGAACGGTTTATCGTTATATCGGACAATTACGACGGCTGGGAAGTGAATCCTTACACAATTTCGATACACAGCGCGTTGGAAAAGGTCAATATCGCGATTCCGTGTGTCCCAGAACGATTTATCATTATATCGGACGATTACGACGGCTAGGAAGTGAATCCTACACAATTTCGATACACAGCGCGTTGGAAAAGGTCAATATCGCAGATCCGAGTCACCTAGAGCGATTTATCGTTATATCGGACGATTACGAGAGCTAGGAAGTGAATCCTTAGCTTCTTTCGATACACAGAGCGTGGAAAAGGTAAATATCGCGTATCCGAGTGCCCAGAACGTTTTATCGTTATATCGGACAATTACGACGGCTGGGAAGTTAATCCTTACCCAATTTCGATACACAGCGCGTTGGAAAAGGTCAGTATCGCGATTCCGAGTGTCTCAGAACGATTTATCGTTATATAGGACGATTACGACGGCTACGAATTGAATCCATAGCTTCCTTCGATACACAGCGCGTGGAAAATGTAAATATCGCAGATTCGAGTCACCTAGAGCGATTTATCGTTATAACGGACGATTACGAGAGCTAGGAAATAAATCCTTAGCTACTTTCGATGCACAGCGCTTGGAAATGCTAAATATCGCGTTTCCGAGTGCCCAGAACGTTTTATCGTTATATCGGACAATGACGACGAATCCATAGCTTCCTTCGATACACAGCGCGTGGAAAAGGTAAATATCGCAGATTCGAGTCACCTAGAGCGATTTATCGTTATATCGGACGCTTACGAGAGCTAGGAAGTGAATCCTTAGCTACTTTCGATGCACAGCGCTTGGAAAATCTAAATATCGCGTTTCCGAGTGCCCAGAACGTTTTATCGTTATATCGGACAATGACGACGGCTGGGAAGTGAATCCTTACCCAATTTCGATACACAGCGCGTTGGTAAAAGTCAGTATCGCGGTTCCGAGTGTTCCAGAACGATTTATCGTTATATCGGACGATTACGACGGCTAGGAATTGAATCCATAGCTTCTTTCATTACACAGCGCGTGGAAAAGGTAAATATCGCAGATCCGAGTCACCTAGAGCGATGTATCGTTATATCGGACGATTACGAGAGCTAGGAAGTGAATCATTAGCTTCTTTCGATACACAGCGCGTGGAAAAGGTAAATATCGCGTTTCCGAGTGCACAGAACGTTTTATCGTTATATCGGACAATTACGACGGCTGGGAAGTGAACCCTTACACAATTTCGATACACAGCGCGTTGGAAAAGGTCAGTATCGCGATTCCGAGTGTCTCAGAACGATTTATCGTTATATAGGACGATTACGACGGCTACGAATTGAATCCATAGGTTCCTTCGATACACAGCGCGTGGAAAAGGTAAATATCGCAGATTCGAGTCACCTAGAGCGATTTATCGTTATATCGGGCGATTACGAGAGCTAGGAAGTGAATCCTTAGCTTCTTTCGATACACAGAGCGTGGAAAAGGTAAATATCGCGTATCCGAGTGCCCAGAACGTTTTATCGTTATATCGGACAATTACGACGGCTGGGAAGTTAATCCTTACCCAATTTCGATACACAGCGCGTTGGAAAAGGTCAGTATCGCGATTCCGAGTGTCTATGAACGATTTATCGTTATATAGGACGATTACGACGGCTAGGAATTGAATTAATAGGTTCCTTCGATACACAGCGCGTGGAAAAGGTAAATATCGCAGATTCGAGTCACCTAGAACGATTTATCGTTATAACGGACGATTACGAGAGCTAGGAAGTGAATCCGTAGCTTCTTTCGATACACAGCGCGTGGAAATGGTAAATATCGCGTTTCCGAGTGCCCAGAACGTTTTATCGTTATATCGGACAATTACGACGGCTGGGAAGTGAATCCTTACACAATTTCGATACACAGCGCGTTGGAAAAGGTCAATATCGCGATTCCGTGTGCCCCAGAACGATTTATCATTATATCGGACGATTACGACG
This sequence comes from Nomada goodeniana, assembly GCA_963969485.1. Lineage (NCBI taxonomy): Eukaryota > Metazoa > Arthropoda > Insecta > Hymenoptera > Apidae > Nomada > Nomada goodeniana. The sequence goes on from OZ018303.1 coordinate 10,368,699, forward strand.
GCTAGCAATTGAATCCATAGCTTCTTTCGATACACAGCGCGTGGAAAAGATAAATATCGCAGATCCGAGTCACCTAGAGCGATGTATCGTTATATCGGACGAATACGAGAGCTAGGAAGTGAATCCTTAGCTTCTTTCGATACACAGCGAGTGGAAAAGGTAAATATCGCGTTTCCGAGTGCTCATAACGTTTTATCGTTATATCGGACAATTACGACGGCTGGGAAGTGAATCCTTACACAATTTCGATACACAGCGCGTTGGAAAAGGTCAATATCGCGATTCCGTGTGTCCCAGAACGGTTTATCATTATATCGGACGATTACGACGGCTAGGAATTGAATCCATAGCTTCTTTCGATACACAGCGCGTGGAAAAGGTAAATATCGCAGATCCGAGTCACCTAGAGCGATGTATCGTTATATCGGACGATTACGAGAGCTAGGAAGTGAATCCTTAGCTTCTTTCGATACACAGCGCGTGGAAAAGGAAAATATCGCGTTTACGAGTGCCCAGAACGTTTTTATCGTTATATCGGACAATTACGACGGCTGGGAAGTGAATCCTTACACAATTTCGATACACAGCGCGTTGGAAAAGGTCAATATCGCGATTCCGTGTGTCCCAGAACGATTTATCATTATATCGGACGATTACGACGGCTAGGAATTGAATCCATAGCTTCTTTCGATACACAGCGCGTGGAAAACGTAAATATCGCAGATCCGAGTAACCTAGAGCGATGTATCGTTATATCGGACGATTACGAGAGCTAGGTAGTGAATCCTTAGCTTCTTTCGATACACAGCGCGTGGAAAAGGTAAATATCGCGTTTCCGAGTGCCCATAACGTTTTATCGTTATATCGGACTATTACGACGGCTGGGAAGTGAATCCTTACACAATTTCGATACACAGCGCGTTGGAAAAGGTCAATATCGCGATTCCGTGTGTCCCAGGACGGTTTATCATTATATCGGACGATTACGACGGCTAGGAATTGAATCCATAGCTTCTTTCGATACACAGCGCGTGGAAAAGGTAAATATCGCAGATCCGAGTCACCTAGAGCGATGTATCGTTATATCGGACGATTACGAGAGCTAGGAAGTGAATCCTTAGCTACTTTCGATGCACAGCGCTTGGAAATGCTAAATATCGCGTTTCCGAGTGCCCAGAACGGTTTATCGTTATATCGGACAATGACGACGAATCCATAGCTTCCTTCGATACACAGCGCGTGGAAAAGGTAAATATCGCAGATTCGAGTCACCTAGAGCGATGTATCGTTATATCGGACGATTACGAGAGCTAGGAAGTGAATCATTAGCTTCTTTCGATACACAGCGCGTGGAAAAGGAAAATATCGCGATTCCGAGTGTCCCAGAACGATTTATCGTTATATCGGACGATTACGACGGCTAGGAAGTGAATCCTTACACAATTTCGATACACAGCGCGTTGGAAAAGGTCAATATCGCGATTCCGTGTGTCCCAGAACGATTTATCATTATATCGGACGATTACGACGGCTAGGAATTGAATCCATAGCTTCTTTCGATACACAGCGCGTGGAAAAGGTAAATATCGCAGATCCGAGTCACCTAGAGCGATGTATCGTTATATCGGACGATTACGAGAGCTAGGAAGTGAATCCTTAGCTTCTTTCGATACACAGCGCGTGGAAAAGGTAAATATCGCGTTTCCGAGTGCCCAGAACGGTTTATCGTTATATCGGACAATTACGACGGCTGGGAAGTGAATCCTTACACAATTTCGATACACAGCGCGTTGGAAAAGGTCAATATCGCGATTCCGTGTGTCCCAGAACGATTTATCATTATATCGGACGATTACGACGGCTAGGAAGTGAATCCTTACACAATTTCGATACACAGCGCGTTGGAAAAGGTCAATATCGCAGATCCGAGTCACCTAGAGCGATTTATCGTTATATCGGACGATTACGAGAGCTAGGAAGTGAATCCTTAGCTTCTTTCGATACACAGAGCGTGGAAAAGGTAAATATCGCGTATCCGAGTGCCCAGAACGTTTTATCGTTATATCGGACAATTACGACGGCTGGGAAGTTAATCCTTACCCAATTTCGATACACAGCGCGTTGGAAAAGGTCAGTATCGCGATTCCGAGTGTCTCAGAACGATTTATCGTTATATAGGACGATTACGACGGCTACGAATTGAATCCATAGCTTCCTTCGATACACAGCGCGTGGAAAATGTAAATATCGCAGATTCGAGTCACCTAGAGCGATTTATCGTTATAACGGACGATTACGAGAGCTAGGAAATAAATCCTTAGCTACTTTCGATGCACAGCGCTTGGAAATGCTAAATATCGCGTTTCCGAGTGCCCAGAACGTTTTATCGTTATATCGGACAATGACGACGAATCCATAGCTTCCTTCGATACACAGCGCGTGGAAAAGGTAAATATCGCAGATTCGAGTCACCTAGAGCGATTTATCGTTATATCGGACGCTTACGAGAGCTAGGAAGTGAATCCTTAGCTACTTTCGATGCACAGCGCTTGGAAAATCTAAATATCGCGTTTCCGAGTGCCCAGAACGTTTTATCGTTATATCGGACAATGACGACGGCTGGGAAGTGAATCCTTACCCAATTTCGATACACAGCGCGTTGGTAAAAGTCAGTATCGCGGTTCCGAGTGTTCCAGAACGATTTATCGTTATATCGGACGATTACGACGGCTAGGAATTGAATCCATAGCTTCTTTCATTACACAGAGCGTGGAAAAGGTAAATATCGCAGATCCGAGTCACCTAGAGCGATGTATCGTTATATCGGACGATTACGAGAGCTAGGAAGTGAATCATTAGCTTCTTTCGATACACAGCGCGTGGAAAAGGTAAATATCGCGTTTCCGAGTGCACAGAACGTTTTATCGTTATATCGGACAATTACGACGGCTGGGAAGTGAACCCTTACACAATTTCGATACACAGCGCGTTGGAAAAGGTCAGTATCGCGATTCCGAGTGTCTCAGAACGATTTATCGTTATATAGGACGATTACGACGGCTACGAATTGAATCCATAGCTTCCTTCGATACACAGCGCGTGGAAAAGGTAAATATCGCAGATTCGAGTCACCTAGAGCGATTTATCGTTATATCGGGCGATTACGAGAGCTAGGAAGTGAATCCTTAGCTTCTTTCGATACACAGAGCGTGGAAAAGGTAAATATCGCGTATCCGAGTGCCCAGAACGTTTTATCGTTATATCGGACAATTACGACGGCTGGGAAGTTAATCCTTACCCAATTTCGATACACAGCGCGTTGGAAAAGGTCAGTATCGCGATTCCGAGTGTCTATGAACGATTTATCGTTATATAGGACGATTACGACGGCTAGGAATTGAATTAATAGGTTCCTTCGATACACAGCGCGTGGAAAAGGTAAATATCGCAGAATCGAGTCACCTAGAACGATTTATCGTTATAACGGACGATTACGAGAGCTAGGAAATGAATCCTTAGCTACTTTCGATGCACAGCGCTTGGAAAATCTAAATATCGCGTTTCCGAGTGCCCAGAACGTTTTATCGTTATATCGGACAATTACGACGGCTGGGAAGTGAACCCTTACACAATTTCGATACACAGCGCGTTGGAAAAGGTCAGTATCGCGATTCCGAGTGTCTCAGAACGATTTATCGTTATATAGGACGATTACGACGGCTACGAATTGAATCCATAGCTTCCTTCGATACACAGCGCGTGGAAAAGGTAAATATCGCAGATTCGAGTCACCTAGAGCGATTTATCGTTATATCGGGCGATTACGAGAGCTAGGAAGTGAATCCTTAGCTTCTTTCGATACACAGAGCGTGGAAAAGGTAAATATCGCGTTTCCGAGTGCCCAGAACGGTTTATCGTTATATCGGACAATTACGACGGCTGGGAAGTGAATCCTTACACAATTTCGATACACAGCTCGTTGGAAAAGGTCAATATCGCGATTCCGTGTGTCCCAGAACGATTTATCATTATATCGGACGATTACGACGGCTAGGAAGTGAATCCTTACACAATTTCGATACACAGCGCGTTGGAAAAGGTCAATATCGCAGATCCGAGTCACCTAGAGCGATTTATCGTTATATCGGACGATTACGAGAGCTAGGAAGTGAATCCTTAGCTTCTTTCGATACACAGAGCGTGGAAAAGGTAAATATCGCGTATCCGAGTGCCCAGAACGTTTTATCGTTATATCGGACAATTACGACGGCTGGGAAGTTAATCCTTACCCAATTTCGATACACAGCGCGTTGGAAAAGGTCAGTATCGCGATTCCGAGTGTCTCAGAACGATTTATCGTTATATAGGACGATTACGACGGCTACGAATTGAATCCATAGCTTCCTTCGATACACAGCGCGTGGAAAATGTAAATATCGCAGATTCGAGTCACCTAGAGCGATTTATCGTTATAACGGACGATTACGAGAGCTAGGAAATAAATCCTTAGCTACTTTCGATGCACAGCGCTTGGAAATGCTAAATATCGCGTTTCCGAGTGCCCAGAACGTTTTATCGTTATATCGGGCAATGACGACGAATCCATAGCTTCCTTCGATACACAGCGCGTGGAAAAGGTAAATATCGCAGATTCGAGTCACCTAGAGCGATTTATCGTTATATCGGACGATTACGAGAGCTAGGAAGTGAATCCTTAGCTATTTTCGATGCACAGCGCTTGGAAAATCTAAATATCGCGTTTCCGAGTGCCCAGAACGTTTTATCGTTATATCGGACAATGACGACGGCTGGGAAGTGAATCCTTACCCAATTTCGATACACAGCGCGTTGGTAAAAGTCAGTATCGCGGTTCCGAGTGTTCCAGAACGATTTATCGTTATATCGGACGATTACGACGGCTAGGAATTGAATCCATAGCTTCTTTCATTACACAGCGCGTGGAAAAGGTAAATATCGCAGATCCGAGTCACCTAGAGCGATGTATCGTTATATCGGACGATTACGAGAGCTAGGAAGTGAATCATTAGCTTCTTTCGATACACAGCGCGTGGAAAAGGTAAATATCGCGTTTCCGAGTGCACAGAACGTTTTATCGTTATATCGGACAATTACGACGGCTGGGAAGTGAACCCTTACACAATTTCGATACACAGCGCGTTGGAAAAGGTCAGTATCGCGATTCCGAGTGTCTCAGAACGATTTATCGTTATATAGGACGATTACGACGGCTACGAATTGAATCCATAGCTTCCTTCGATACACAGCGCGTGGAAAAGGTAAATATCGCAGATTCGAGTCACCTAGAGCGATTTATCGTTATATCGGGCGATTACGAGAGCTAGGAAGTGAATCCTTAGCTTCTTTCGATACACAGAGCGTGGAAAAGGTAAATATCGCGTATCCGAGTGCCCAGAACGTTTTATCGTTATATCGGACAATTACGACGGCTGGGAAGTTAATCCTTACCCAATTTCGATACACAGCGCGTTGGAAAAGGTCAGTATCGCGATTCCGAGTGTCTATGAACGATTTATCGTTATATAGGACGATTACGACGGCTAGGAATTGAATTAATAGGTTCCTTCGATACACAGCGCGTGGAAAAGGTAAATATCGCAGATTCGAGTCACCTAGAACGATTTATCGTTATAACGGACGATTACGAGAGCTAGGAAGTGAATCCTTAGCTTCTTTCGATACACAGCGAGTGGAAAAGGTAAATATCGCGTTTCCGAGTGCCCAGAACGTTTTATCGTTATATCGGACAATTACGACGGCTGGGAAGTGAATCCTTACACAATTTCGATACACAGCGCATTGGAAAAGGTCAATATCGCGATTCCGTGTGCCCCAGAACGATTTATCATTATATCGGACGATTACGACGGCTAGGAATTGAATCCATAGCTTCTTTCGATACACAGCGCGTGGAAAAGATAAATATCGCAGATCCGAGTCACCTAGAGCGATGTACCGTTATATCGGACGAATACGAGAGCTAGGAAGTGAATCCTTAGCTTCTTTCGATACACAGCGAGTGGAAAAGGTAAATATCGCGTTTCCGAGTGCCCATAACGTTTTATCGTTATATCGGACAATTACGACGGCTGGGAAGTGAATCCTTACACAATTTCGATACACAGCGCGTTGGAAAAGGTCAATATCGCGATTCCGTGTGTCCCAGAACGGTTTATCATTATATCGGACGATTACGACGGCTAGGAATTGAATCCATAGCTTCTTTCGATACACAGCGCGTGGAAAAGGTAAATATCGCAGATCCGAGTCACCTAGAGCGATGTATCGTTATATCGGACGATTACGAGAGCTAGGAAGTGAATCCTTAGCTTCTTTCGATACACAGCGCGTGGAAAAGGAAAATATCGCGATTACGAGTGCCCAGAACGTTTTATCGTTATATCGGACAATTACGACGGCTGGGAAGTGAATCCTTACACAATTTCGATACACAGCGCGTTGGAAAAGGTCAATATCGCGATTCCGTGTGTCCCAGGACGGTTTATCATTATATCGGACGATTACGACGGCTAGGAATTGAATCCATAGCTTCTTTCGATACACAGCGCGTGGAAAAGGTAAATATCGCAGATCCGAGTCACCTAGAGCGATGTATCGTTATATCGGACGATTACGAGAGCTAGGAAGTGAATCCTTAGCTACTTTCGATGCACAGCGCTTGGAAATGCTAAATATCGCGTTTCCGAGTGCCCAGAACGTTTTATCGTTATATCGGACAATGACGACGAATCCATAGCTTCCTTCGATACACAGCGCGTGGAAAAGGTAAATATCGCAGATTCGAGTCACCTAGAGCGATTTATCGTTATATCGGACGATTACGAGAGCTAGGAAGTGAATCCTTAGCTACTTTCGATGCACAGCGCTTGGAAAATCTAAATATCGCGTTTCCGAGTGCCCAGACCGTTTTATCGTTATATCGGACAATGACGACGGCTGGGAAGTGAATCCTTACCCAATTTCGATACACAGCGCGTTGGTAAAAGTCAGTATCGCGGTTCCGAGTGTTCCAGAACGATTTATCGTTATATCGGACGATTACGACGGCTAGGAATTGAATCCATAGCTTCTTTCATTACACAGCGCGTGGAAAAGGTAAATATCGCAGATCCGAGTCACCTAGAGCGATGTATCGTTATATCGGACGATTACGAGAGCTAGGAAGTGAATCATTAGCTTCTTTCGATACACAGCGCGTGGAAAAGGTAAATATCGCGTTTCCGAGTGCACAGAACGTTTTATCGTTATATCGGACAATTACGACGGCTGGCAAGTGAACCCTTACACAATTTCGATACACAGCGCGTTGGTAAAGGTCAGTATCGCGATTCCGAGTGTCTCAGAACGATTTATCGTTATATAGGACGATTACGACGGCTACGAATTGAATCCATAGCTTCCTTCGATACACAGCGCGTGGAAAAGGTAAATATCGCAGATTCGAGTCACCTAGAGCGATTTATCGTTATATCGGGCGATTACGAGAGCTAGGAAGTGAATCCTTAGCTTCTTTCGATACACAGAGCGTGGAAAAGGTAAATATCGCGTATCCGAGTGCCCAGAACGTTTTATCGTTATATCGGACAATTACGACGGCTGGGAAGTTAATCCTTACCCAATTTCGATACACAGCGCGTTGGAAAAGGTCAGTATCGCGATTCCGTGTGCCCCAGAACGATTTATCATTATATCGGACGATTACGACGGCTAGGAATTGAATCCATAGCTTCTTTCGATACACAGCGCGTGGAAAAGATAAATATCGCAGATCCGAGTCACCTAGAGCGATGTATCGTTATATCGGACGATTACGAGAGCTAGGAAGTGAATCCTTAGCTTCTTTCGATACACAGCGCGTGGAAATGGTAAATATCGCAGAATCGAGTCACCTAGAGCGATTTATCGTTATATCGGGCGATTACGAGAGCTAGGAAGTGAATCCTTAGCTTCTTTCGATACACAGAGCGTGGAAAAGGTAAATATCGCGTATCCGAGTGCCCAGAACGTTTTATCGTTATATCGGACAATTACGACGGCTGGGAAGTGAATCCTTACACAATTTCGATACACAGCGCGTTGGAAAAGGTCAATATCGCGATTCCGTGTGCCCCAGAACGATTTATCATTATATCGGACGATTACGACGGCTAGGAATTGAATCCATAGCTCCTTTCGATACACAGCGCGTGGAAAAGATAAATATCGCAGATCCGTGTCACCTAGAGCGATGTATCGTTATATCGGACGATTACGAGAGCTAGGAAGTGAATCCTTAGCTTCTTTCGATACACAGCGCGTGGGAAAGGTAAATATCGCGTTTCCGAATGCCCATAACGTTTTATCATTATATCGGACAATTACGACGGCTGGGAAGTGAATCCTTACACAATTTCGATACACAGCGCGTTGGAAAAGGTCAATATCGCGATTCCGTGTGTCCCAGAACGGTTTATCATTATATCGGACGATTACGACGGCTAGGAATTGAATCCATAGCTTCTTTCGATACACAGCGCGTGGAAAAGGTAAATATCGCAGATCCGAGTCACCTAGAGCGATGTATCGTTATATCGGATGATTACGAGAGCTAGGAAGTGAATCCTTAGCTTCTTTCGATACACAGCGCGTGGAAAAGGTAAATATCGCGTTTCCGAGTGCCCAGAACGGTTTATCGTTATATCGGACAATTACGACGGCTGGGAAGTGAATCCTTACACAATTTCGATACACAGCGCGTTGGAAAAGGTCAATATCGCGATTCCGTATGTCCCAGAACGATTTATCATTATATCGGACGATTATGACGGCTAGGAAGTGAATCCTTACACAATTTCGATACACAGCGCGTTGGAAAAGGTCAATATCGCAGATCCGAGTCACCTAGAGCGATTTATCGTTATATCGGACGATTACGAGAGCTAGGAAGTGAATCCTTAGCTTCTTTCGATACACAGAGCGTGGAAAAGGTAAATATCGCGTATCCGAGTGCCCAGAACGTTTTATCGTTATATCGGACAATTACGACGGCTGGGAAGTTAATCCTTACCCAATTTCGATACACAGCGCGTTGGAAAAGGTCAGTATCGCGATTCCGAGTGTCTCAGAACGATTTATCGTTATATAGGACGATTACGACGGCTACGAATTGAATCCATAGCTTTCTTCGATACACAGCGCGTGGAAAATGTAAATATCGCAGATTCGAGTCACCTAGAGCGATTTATCGTTATAACGGACGATTACGAGAGCTAGGAAATAAATCCTTAGCTACTTTCGATGCACAGCGCTTGGAAATGCTAAATATCGCGTTTCCGAGTGCCCAGAACGTTTTATCGTTATATCGGACAATGACGACGAATCCATAGCTTCCTTCGATACACAGCGCGTGGAAAAGGTAAATATCGCAGATTCGAGTCACCTAGAGCGATTTATCGTTATATCGGGCGATTACGAGAGCTAGGAAGTGAATCCTTAGCTTCTTTCGATACACAGAGCGTGGAAAAGGTAAATATCGCGTATCCGAGTGCCCAGAACGTTTTATCGTTATATCGGACAATTACGACGGCTGGGAAGTTAATCCTTACCCAATTTCGATACACAGCGCGTTGGAAAAGGTCAGTATCGCGATTCCGAGTGTCTATGAACGATTTATCGTTATATAGGACGATTACGACGGCTAGGAATTGAATTAATAGGTTCCTTCGATACACAGCGCGTGGAAAAGGTAAATATCGCAGATTCGAGTCACCTAGAACGATTTATCGTTATAACGGACGATTACGAGAGCTAGGAAATGAATCCTTAGCTACTTTCGATGCACAGCGCTTGGAAAATCTAAATATCGCGTTTCCGAGTGCCCAGAACGTTTTATCGTTATATCTGACAATTACGACGGCTGGGAAGTGAACCCTTACACAATTTCGATACACACCGCGTTGGAAAAGGTCAGTATCGCGATTCCGAGTGTCTCAGAACGATTTATCGTTATATAGGACGATTACGACGGCTACGAATTGAATCCATAGCTTCCTTCGATACACAGCGCGTGGAAAAGATAAATATCGCAGATCCGAGTCACCTAGAGCGATGTATCGTTATATCGGACGATTACGAGAGCTAGGAAGTGAATCCTTAGCTTCTTTCGATACACAGCGCGTGGAAAAGGTAAATATCGCGTTTCCGAGTGCCCAGAACGTTTTATCGTTATATCGGACAATTACGACGGCTGGGAAGTGAATCCTTACCCAATTTCGACACACAGCGCGTTGGAAAAGGTCAATATCGCGATTCCGAGTGTCTCAGAACGATTTATCGTTATATAGGACGATTACGACGGCTAGGAATTGAATCCATAGCTTCTTTCGATACACAGCGCGTGGAAAACGTAAATATCGCAGATCCGAGTAACCTAGAGCGATGTATCGTTATATCGGACGATTACGAGAGCTAGGAAGTGAATCCTTAGCTTCTTTCGATACACAGCGCGTGGAAAAGGTAAATATCGCGTTTCCGAGTGCCCATAACGTTTTATCGTTATATCGGACAATTACGACGGCTGGGAAGTGAATCCTTACACAATTTCGATACACAGCGCATTGGAAAAGGTCAATATCGCGATTCCGTGTGTCCCAGGACGGTTTATCATTATATCGGACGATTACGACGGCTAGGAATTGAATCCATAGCTTCTTTCGATACACAGCGCGTGGAAAAGGTAAATATCGCAGATCCGAGTCACCTAGAGCGATGTATCGTTATATCGGACGATTACGAGAGCTAGGAAGTGAATCCTTAGCTTCTTTCGATACACAGAGCGTGGAAAAGGTAAATATCGCGTTTCCGAGTGCCCAGAACGTTTTATCGTTATATCGGACAATTACGACCGCTGGGAAGTGTACCCTTACACAATTTCGATACACAGCGCGTTGGAAAAGGTCAGTATCGCGATTCCGAGTGTCTCAGAACGATTTATCGTTATATAGGACGATTACGACGGCTACGAATTGAATCCATAGCTTCCTTCGATACACAGCGCGTGGAAAAGGTAAATATCGCAGATTCGAGTCACCTAGAGCGATTTATCGTTATATCGGGCGATTACGAGAGCTAGGAAGTGAATCCTTAGCTTCTTTCGATACACAGAGCGTGGAAAAGGTAAATATCGCGTATCCGAGTGCCCAGAACGTTTTATCGTTATATCGGACAATTACGACGGCTGGGAAGTTAATCCTTACCCAATTTCGATACACAGCTCGTTGGAAAAGGTCAGTATCGCGATTCCGAGTGTCTATGAACGATTTATCGTTATATAGGACGATTACGACGGCTAGGAATTGAATTAATAGGTTCCTTCGATACACAGCGCGTGGAAAAGGTAAATATCGCAGATTCGAGTCACCTAGAACGATTTATCGTTATAACGGACGATTACGAGAGCTAGGAAATGAATCCTTAGCTACTTTCGATGCACAGCGCTTGGAAAATCTAAATATCGCGTTTCCGAGTGCCCAGAACGTTTTATCGTTATATCGGACAATTACGACGGCTGGGAAGTGAACCCTTACACAATTTCGATACACAGCGCGTTGGAAAAGGTCAGTATCGCGATTCCGAGTGTCTCAGAACGATTTATCGTTATATAGGACGATTACGACGGCTACGAATTGAATCCATAGCTTCCTTCGATACACAGCGCGTGGAAAAGGTAAATATCGCAGATCCGTGTCACCTAGAGCGATGTATCGTTATATCGGACGATTACGAGAGCTAGGAAGTGAATCCTTAGCTTCTTTCGATACACAGCGCGTGGGAAAGGTAAATATCGCGTTTCCGAATGCCCATAACGTTTTATCGTTATATCGGACAATTACGACGGCTGGGAAGTGAATCCTTACACAATTTCGATACACAGCGCGTTGGAAAAGGTCAATATCGCGATTCCGTGTGTCCCAGAACGGTTTATCATTATATCGGACGATTACGACGGCTAGGAATTGAATCCATAGCTTCTTTCGATACACAGCGCGTGGAAAAGGTAAATATCGCAGATCCGAGTCACCTAGAGCGATGTATCGTTATATCGGACGATTACGAGAGCTAGGAAGTGAATCCTTAGCTTCTTTCGATACACAGCGCGTGGAAAAGGTAAATATCGCGTTTCCGAGTGCCCAGAACGGTTTATCGTTATATCGGACAATTACGACGGCTGGGAAGTGAATCCTTACACAATTTCGATACACAGCGCGTTGGAAAAGGTCAATATCGCGATTCCGTGTGTCCCAGAACGATTTATCATTATATCGGACGATTACGACGGCTAGGAAGTGAATCCTTACACAATTTCGATACACAGCGCGTTGGAAAAGGTCAATATCGCAGATCCGAGTCACCTAGAGCGATTTTTCGTTATATCGGACGATTACGAGAGCTAGGATGTGAATCCTTAGCTTCTTTCGATACACAGAGCGTGGAAAAGGTAAATATCGCGTATCCGAGTGCCCAGAACGTTTTATCGTTATATCGGACAATTACGACGGCTGGGAAGTTAATCCTTACCCAATTTCGATACACAGCGCGTTGGAAAAGGTCAGTATCGCGATTCCGAGTGTCTCAGAACGATTTATCGTTATATAGGACGATTACGACGGCTACGAATTGAATCCATAGCTTTCTTCGATACACAGCGCGTGGAAAATGTAAATATCGCAGATTCGAGTCACCTAGAGCGATTTATCGTTATAACGGACGATTACGAGAGCTAGGAAATAAATCCTTAGCTACTTTCGATGCACAGCGCTTGGAAATGCTAAATATCGCGTTTCCGAGTGCCCAGAACGTTTTATCGTTATATCGGACAATGACGACGAATCCATAGCTTCCTTCGATACACAGCGCGTGGAAAAGGTAAATATCGCAGATTCGAGTCACCTAGAGCGATTTATCGTTATATCGGGCGATTACGAGAGCTAGGAAGTGAATCCTTAGCTTCTTTCGATACACAGAGCGTGGAAAAGGTAAATATCGCGTATCCGAGTGCCCAGAACGTTTTATCGTTATATCGGACAATTACGACGGCTGGAAAGTTAATCCTTACCCAATTTCGATACACAGCGCGTTGGAAAAGGTCAGTATCGCGATTCCGAGTGTCTATGAACGATTTATCGTTATATAGGACGATTACGACGGCTAGGAATTGAATTAATAGGTTCCTTCGATACACAGCGCGTGGAAAAGGTAAATATCGCAGATTCGAGTCACCTAGAACGATTTATCGTTATAACGGACGATTACGAGAGCTAGGAAATGAATCCTTAGCTACTTTCGATGCACAGCGCTTGGAAAATCTAAATATCGCGTTTCCGAGTGCCCAGAACGTTTTATCGTTATATCGGACAATTACGACGGCTGGGAAGTGAACCCTTACACAATTTCGATACACACCGCGTTGGAAAAGGTCAGTATCGCGATTCCGAGTGTCTCAGAACGATTTATCGTTATATAGGACGATTACGACGGCTACGAATTGAATCCATAGCTTCCTTCGATACACAGCGCGTGGAAAAGATAAATATCGCAGATCCGAGTCACCTAGAGCGATGTATCGTTATATCGGACGATTACGAGAGCTAGGAAGTGAATCCTTAGCTTCTTTCGATACACAGCGCGTGGAAAAGGTAAATATCGCGTTTCCGAGTGCCCAGAACGTTTTATCGTTATATCGGACAATTACGACGGCTGGGAAGTGAATCCTTACCCAATTTCGACACACAGCGCGTTGGAAAAGGTCAATATCGCGATTCCGTGTGTCCCAGGACGGTTTATCATTATATCGGACGATTACGACGGCTAGGAATTGAATCCATAGCTTCTTTCGATACACAGCGCGTGGAAAAGGTAAATATCGCAGATCCGAGTCACCTAGAGCGATGTATCGTTATATCGGACGATTACGAGAGCTAGGAAGTGAATCCTTAGCTTCTTTCGATACACAGAGCGTGGAAAAGGTAAATATCGCGTTTCCGAGTGCCCAGAACGTTTTATCGTTATATCGGACAATTACGACGGCTGGGAAGTGAACCCTTACACAATTTCGATACACAGCGCGTTGGAAAAGGTCAGTATCGCGATTCCGAGTGTCTCAGAACGATTTATCGTTATATAGGACGATTACGACGGCTACGAATTGAATCCATAGCTTCCTTCGATACACAGCGCGTGGAAAAGGTAAATATCGCAGATTCGAGTCACCTAGAGCGATTTATCGTTATATCGGGCGATCACGAGAGCTAGGAAGTGAATCCTTAGCTTCTTTCGATACACAGAGCGTGGAAAAGGTAAATATCGCGTATCCGAGTGCCCAGAACGTTTTATCGTTATATCGGACAATTACGACGGCTGGGAAGTTAATCCTTACCCAATTTCGATACACAGCTCGTTGGAAAAGGTCAGTATCGCGATTCCGAGTGTCTATGAACGATTTATCGTTATATAGGACGATTACGACGGCTAGGAATTGAATTAATAGGTTCCTTCGATACACAGCGCGTGGAAAAGGTAAATATCGCAGATTCGAGTCACCTAGAACGATTTATCGTTATAACGGACGATTACGAGAGCTAGGAAATGAATCCTTAGCTACTTTCGATGCACAGCGCTTGGAAAATCTAAATATCGCGTTTCCGAGTGCCCAGAACGTTTTATCGTTATATCGGACAATTACGACGGCTGGGAAGTGAATCCTTACACAATTTCGATACACAGCGCGTTGGAAAAGGTCAATATCGCGATTCCGTGTGCCCCAGAACGATTTATCATTATATCGGACGATTACGACGGCTAGGAATTGAATCCATAGCTTCTTTCGATACACAGCGCGTGGAAAAGATAAATATCGCAGATCCGAGTCACCTAGAGCGATGTATCGTTATATCGGACGATTACGAGAGCTAGGAAGTGAATCCGTAGCTTCTTTCGATACACAGCGCGTGGAAATGGTAAATATCGCGTTTCCGAGTGCCCAGAACGTTTTATCGTTATATCGGACAATTACGACGGCTGGGAAGTGAATCCTTACACAATTTCGATACACAGCGCGTTGGAAAAGGTCAATATCGCGATTCCGTGTGCCCCAGAACGATTTATCATTATATCGGACGATTACGACGGCTAGGAATTGAATCCATAGCTTCTTTCGATACACAGCGCGTGGAAAAAGATAAATATCGCAGATCCGAGTCACCTAGAGCGATGTATCGTTATATCGGGACGATTACGAGAGCTAGGAAGTGAATCCGTAGCTTCTTTCGATACACAGCGCGTGGAAATGGTAAATATCGCGTTTCCGAGTGCCCAGAACGTTTTATCGTTATATCGGACAATTACGACGGCTGGGAAGTGAATCCTTACACAATTTCGATACACAGCGCGTTGGAAAAGGTCAATATCGCGATTCCGTGTGCCCCAGAACGATTTATCATTATATCGGACGATTACGACGGCTAGGAATTGAATCCATAGCTTCTTTCGATACACAGCGCGTGGAAAAGATAAATATCGCAGATCCGAGTCACCTAGAGCGATGTATCGTTATATCGGACGATTACGAGAGCTAGGAAGTGAATCCTTAGCTTCTTTCGATACACAGCGCGTGGAAAAGGTAAATATCGCGTTTCCGAGTGCCCATAACGTTTTATCGTTATATCGGACAATTACGACGGCTGGGAAGTGAATCCTTACACAATTTCGATACACAGCGCGTTGGAAAAGGTCAATATCGCGATTCCGTGTGTCCCAGAACGGTTTATCATTATATCGGACGATTACGACGGCTAGGAATTGAATCCATAGCTTCTTTCGATACACAGCGCGTGGAAAAGGTAAATATCGCAGATCCGTGTCACCTAGAGCGATGTATCGTTATATCGGACGATTACGAGAGCTAGGAAGTGAATCCTTAGCTTCTTTCGATACACAGCGCGTGGGAAAGGTAAATATCGCGTTTCCGAATGCCCATAACGTTTTATCGTTATATCGGACAATTACGACGGCTGGGAAGTGAATCCTTACACAATTTCGATACACAGCGCGTTGGAAAAGGTCAATATCGCGATTCCGTGTGTCCCAGAACGGTTTATCATTATATCGGACGATTACGACGGCTAGGAATTGAATCCATAGCTTCTTTCGATACACAGCGCGTGGAAAAGGTAAATATCGCAGATCCGAGTCACCTAGAGCGATGTATCGTTATATCGGACGATTACGAGAGCTAGGAAGTGAATCCTTAGCTTCTTTCGATACACAGCGCGTGGAAAAGGTAAATATCGCGTTTCCGAGTGCCCAGAACGGTTTATCGTTATATCGGACAATTACGACG
>OZ018303.1:10385333-10410157 GCA_963969485.1 Nomada goodeniana
GCGATATTTACCTTTTCCACGCGCTGTGTATCGAAGGAAGCTATTAATTCAATTCCTAGCCGTCGTAATCGTCCTATATAACGATAAATCGTTCATAGACACTCGGAATCGCGATACTGACCTTTTCCAACGCGCTGTGTATCGAAATTGGGTAAGGATTAACTTCCCAGCCGTCGTAATTGTCCGATATAACGATAAAACGTTCTGGGCACTCGGATACGCGATATTTACCTTTTCCACGCTCTGTGTATCGAAAGAAGCTAAGGATTCACTTCCTAGCTCTCGTAATCGCCCGATATAACGATAAATCGCTCTAGGTGACTCGAATCTGCGATATTTACCTTTTCCACGCGCTATGTATCGAAGGAAGCTATGGATTCAATTCGTAGCCGTCGTAATCGTCCTATATAACGATAAATCGTTCTGGGACACTCGGAATCGCGATACTGACTTTTACCAACGCGCTGTGTATCGAAATTGGGTAAGGATTCACTTCCCAGCCGTCGTGATTGTCCGATATAACGATAAAACGTTCTGGGCACTCGGAATCGCGATATTTAGATTTTCCAAGCGCTGTGCATCGAAAGTAGCTAAGGATTCACTTCCTAGCTCTCGTAATCGTCCGATATAACGATAAATCGCTCTAGGTGACTCGAATCTGCCATATTTACCTTTTCCACGCGCTGTGTATCGAAGGAAGCTATTAATTCAATTCCTAGCCGTCGTAATCGTCCTATATAACGATAAATCGTTCATAGACACTCGGAATCGCGATACTGACCTTTTCCAACGCGCTGTGTATCGAAATTGGGTAAGGATTAACTTCCCAGCCGTCGTAATTGTCCGATATAACGATAAAACGTTCTGGGCACTCGGATACGCGATATTTACCTTTTCCACGCTCTGTGTATCGAAAGAAGCTAAGGATTCACTTCCTAGCTCTCGTAATCGCCCGATATAACGATAAATCGCTCTAGGTGACTCGAATCTGCGATATTTACCTTTTCCACGGGCTGTGTATCGAAGGAAGCTATGGATTCAATTCGTAGCCGTCGTAATCGTCCTATATAACGATAAATCGTTCTGAGACACTCGGAATCGCGATACTGACCTTTGCCAACGCGCTGTGTATCGAAATTGTGTAAGGGTTCACTTCCCAGCCGTCGTAATTGTCCGATATAACGATAAAACGTTCTGGGCACTCGGAAACGCGATATTTACCTTTTCCACGCGCTGTGTATCGAAAGAAGCTAATGATTCACTTCCTAGCTCTCGTAATCGTCCGATATAACGATACATCGCTCTAGGTGACTCGGATCTGCGATATATACCTTTTCCACGCGCTGTGTAATGAAAGAAGCTATGGATTCAATTCCTAGCCGTCGTAATCGTCCGATATAACGATAAATCGTTCTGGGACACTCGGAACCGCGATACTGACTTTTACCAACGCGCTGTGTATCGAAATTGGGTAAGGATTCACTTCCCAGCCGTCGTCATTGTCCGATATAACGATAAAACGTTCTGGGCACTCGGAAACGCGATATTTAGATTTTCCAAGCGCTGTGCATCGAAAGTAGCTAAGGATTCACTTCCTAGCTCTCGTAATCGTCCGATATAACGATAAATCGCTCTAGGTGACTCGAATCTGCCATATTTACCTTTTCCACGCGCTGTGTATCGAAGGAAGCTATTAATTCAATTCCTAGCCGTCGTAATCGTCCTATATAACGAAAAATCGTTCATAGACACTCGGAATCGCGATACTGACCTTTTCCAACGCGCTGTGTATCGAAATTGGGTAAGGATTAACTTCCCAGCCGTCGTAATTGTCCGATATAACGATAAAACGTTCTGGGCACTCGGATACGCGATATTTACCTTTTCCACGCTCTGTGTATCGAAAGAAGCTAAGGATTCAATTCCTAGCTCTCGTAATCGCCCGATATAACGATAAATCGCTCTAGGTGACTCGAATCTGCGATATTTACCTTGTCCCCGCGCTGTGTAATGAAAGAAGCTATGGATTCAATTCCTAGCCGTCGTAATCGTCCGATATAACGATAAATCGTTCTGGGACACTCGGAATCGCGATACTGACTTTTACCAACGCGCTGTGTATCGAAATTGGGTAAGGATTCACTTCCCAGCCGTCGTGATTGTCCGATATAACGATAAAACGTTCTGGGCACTCGGAATCGCGATATTTAGATTTTCCAAGCGCTGTGCATCGAAAGTAGCTAAGGATTCATTTCCTAGCTCTCGTAATCGTCCGTTATAACGATAAATCGTTCTAGGTGACTCGAATCTGCGATATTTACCTTTTCCACGCGCTGTGTATCGAAGGAAGCTATGGATTCAATTCCTAGCCGTCGTAATTGTCCGATATAACGATAAAACGTTCTGGGCACTCGGAAACGCGATATTTACCATTTCCACGCGCTGTGTATCGAAAGAAGCTAAGGATTCACTTCCTAGCTATCGTAATCGTCCGATATAACAATACATCGCTCTACGTGACTCGGATCTGCGATATTTACCTTTTCCACGCGCTGTGTAATGAAAGAAGCTATGGATTCAATTCCTAGCCGTCGTAATCGTCCGATATAATGATAAATCGTTCTGGGACACACGGAATCGCGATATTGACCTTTTCCAACGCGCTGTGTATCGAACTTGTGTAAGGGTTCACATCCCAGCCGTCGTAATTGTCCGATATAACGATAAATCGTTCTGGGCACTCGGAAACGCGATATTTACCTTTTCCACGCTCTGTGTATCGAAAGAAGCTAAGGATTCACTTCCTAGCTCTCGTAATCGCCCGATATAACGATAAATCGCTCTAGGTGACTCGAATCTGCGATATTTACCTTTTCCACGCGCTGTGTATCGAAAGAAGCTAAGGATTCACTTCCTAGCTCTCGTAATCGTCCGATATAACGATACATCGCTCTAGGTGACTCGGATCTGCGATATTTACCTTTTCCACGCGCTGTGTATCGAAAGAAGCTATGGATTCAATTCCTAGCCGTCGTAATCGTCCGATATAATGATAAACCGTCCTGGGACACACGGAATCGCGATATTGACCTTTTCCAACGCGCTGTGTATCGAAATTGTGTAAGGATTCACTTCCCAGCCGTCGTAATTGTCCGATATAACGATAAAACGTTATGGGCACTCGGAAACGCGATATTTACCTTTTCCACGCGCTGTGTATCGAAAGAAGCTAAGGATTCACTTCCTAGCTCTCGTAATCGTCCGATATAACGATACATCGCTCTAGGTTACTCGGATCTGCGATATTTACCTTTTCCACGCGCTGTGTATCGAAGGAAGCTATTAATTCAATTCCTAGCCGTCGTAATCGTCCTATATAACGATAAATCGTTCATAGACACTCGGAATCGCGATACTGACCTTTTCCAACGCGCTGTGTATCGAAATTGGGTAAGGATTAACTTCCCAGCCGTCGTAATTGTCCGATATAACGATAAAACGTTCTGGGCACTCGGATACGCGATATTTACCTTTTCCACGCTCTGTGTATCGAAAGAAGCTAAGGATTCACTTCCTAGCTCTCGTAATCGCCCGATATAACGATAAATCGCTCTAGGTGACTCGAATCTGCGATATTTACCTTTTCCACGCGCTATGTATCGAAGGAAGCTATGGATTCAATTCGTAGCCGTCGTAATCGTCCTATATAACGATAAATCGTTCTGGGACACTCGGAATCGCGATACTGACTTTTACCAACGCGCTGTGTATCGAAATTGGGTAAGGATTCACTTCCCAGCCGTCGTGATTGTCCGATATAACGATAAAACGTTCTGGGCACTCGGAATCGCGATATTTAGATTTTCCAAGCGCTGTGCATCGAAAGTAGCTAAGGATTCATTTCCTAGCTCTCGTAATCGTCCGTTATAACGATAAATCGTTCTAGGTGACTCGAATCTGCGATATTTACCTTCTCCACGCGCTGTGTATCGAAGGAAGCTATTAATTCAATTCCTAGCCGTCGTAATCGTCCTATATAACGATAAATCGTTCATAGACACTCGGAATCGCGATACTGACCTTTTCCAACGCGCTGTGTATCGAAATTGGGTAAGGATTAACTTCCCAGCCGTCGTAATTGTCCGATATAACGATAAAACGTTCTGGGCACTCGGATACGCGATATTTACCTTTTCCACGCTCTGTGTATCGAAAGAAGCTAAGGATTCACTTCCTAGCTCTCGTAATCGCCCGATATAACGATAAATCGCTCTAGGTGACTCGAATCTGCGATATTTACCTTTTCCACGGGCTGTGTATCGAAGGAAGCTTTGGATTCAATTCGTAGCCGTCGTAATCGTCCTATATAACGATAAATCGTTCTGAGACACTCGGAATCGCGATACTGACCTTTGCCAACGCGCTGTGTATCGAAATTGTGTAAGGGTTCACTTCCCAGCCGTCGTAATTGTCCGATATAACGATAAAACGTTCTGGGCACTCGGAAACGCGATATTTACCTTTTCCACGCGCTGTGTATCGAAAGAAGCTAATGATTCACTTCGTAGCTCTCGTAATCGTCCGATATAACGATACATCGCTCTAGGTGACTCGGATCTGCGATATATACCTTTTCCACGCGCTGTGTAATGAAAGAAGCTATGGGTTCAATTCCTAGCCGTCGTAATCGTCCGATATAACGATAAATCGTTCTGGGACACTCGGAACCGCGATACTGACTTTTACCAACGCGCTGTGTATCGAAATTGGGTAAGGATTCACTTCCCAGCCGTCGTCATTGTCCGATATAACGATAAAACGTTCTGGGCACTCGGAAACGCGATATTTAGATTTTCCAAGCGCTGTGCATCGAAAGTAGCTAAGGATTCACTTCCTAGCTCTCGTAATCGTCCGATATAACGATAAATCGCTCTAGGTGACTCGAATCTGCCATATTTACCTTTTCCACGCGCTGTGTATCGAAGGAAGCTATTAATTCAATTCCTAGCCGTCGTAATCGTCCTATATAACGATAAATCGTTCATAGACACTCGGAATCGCGATACTGACCTTTTCCAACGCGCTGTGTATCGAAATTGGGTAAGGATTAACTTCCCAGCCGTCGTAATTGTCCGATATAACGATAAAACGTTCTGGGCACTCGGATACGCGATATTTACCTTTTCCACGCTCTGTGTATCGAAAGAAGCTAAGGATTCACTTCCTAGCTCTCGTAATCGCCCGATATAACGATAAATCGCTCTAGGTGACTCGAATCTGCGATATTTACCTTTTCCACGCGCTGTGTATCGAAGGAAGCTATGGATTCAATTCGTAGCCGTCGTAATCGTCCTATATAACGATAAATCGTTCTGGGACACTCGGAATCGCGATACTGACTTTTACCAACGCGCTGTGTATCGAAATAGGGTAAGGATTCACTTCCCAGCCGTCGTGATTGTCCGATATAACGATAAAACGTTCTGGGCACTCGGAATCGCGATATTTAGATTTTCCAAGCGCTGTGCATCGAAAGTAGCTAAGGATTCATTTCCTAGCTCTCGTAATCGTCCGTTATAACGATAAATCGTTCTAGGTGACTCGAATCTGCGATATTTACCTTTTCCACGCGCTGTGTATCGAAGGAAGCTATTAATTCAATTCCTAGCCGTCGTAATCGTCCTATATAACGATAAATCGTTCATAGACACTCGGAATCGCGATACTGACCTTTTCCAACGCGCTGTGTATCGAAATTGGGTAAGGATTAACTTCCCAGCCGTCGTAATTGTCCGATATAAAGATAAAACGTTCTGGGCACTCGGATACGCGATATTTACCTTTTCCACGCTCTGTGTATCGAAAGAAGCTAAGGATTCACTTCCTAGCTCTCGTAATCGCCCGATATAACGATAAATCGCTCTAGGTGACTCGAATCTGCGATATTTACCTTTTCCACGCGCTGTGTATCGAAGGAAGCTATGGATTCAATTCGTAGCCGTCGTAATCGTCCTATATAACGATAAATCGTTCTGGGACACTCGGAATCGCGATACTGACTTTTACCAACGCGCTGTGTATCGAAATTGGGTAAGGATTCACTTCCCAGCCGTCGTGATTGTCCGATATAACGATAAAACGTTCTGGGCACTCGGAATCGCGATATTTAGATTTTCCAAGCGCTGTGCATCGAAAGTAGCTAAGGATTCACTTCCTAGCTCTCGTAATCGTCCGATATAACGATAAATCGCTCTAGGTGACTCGAATCTGCCATATTTACCTTTTCCACGCGCTGTGTATCGAAGGAAGCTATTAATTCAATTCCTAGCCGTCGTAATCGTCCTATATAACGATAAATCGTTCATAGACACTCGGAATCGCGATACTGACCTTTTCCAACGCGCTGTGTATCGAAATTGGGTAAGGATTAACTTCCCAGCCGTCGTAATTGTCCGATATAACGATAAAACGTTCTGGGCACTCGGATACGCGATATTTACCTTTTCCACGCTCTGTGTATCGAAAGAAGCTAAGGATTCACTTCCTAGCTCTCGTAATCGCCCGATATAATGATAAATCGCTCTAGGTGACTCGAATCTGCGATATTTACCTTTTCCACGGGCTGTGTATCGAAGGAAGCTATGGATTCAATTCGTAGCCGTCGTAATCGTCCTATATAACGATAAATCGTTCTGAGACACTCGGAATCGCGATACTGACCTTTGCCAACGCGCTGTGTATCGAAATTGTGTAAGGGTTCACTTCCCAGCCGTCGTAATTGTCCGATATAACGATAAAACGTTCTGGGCACTCGGAAACGCGATATTTACCTTTTCCACGCGCTGTGTATCGAAAGAAGCTAATGATTCACTTCCTAGCTCTCGTAATCGTCCGATATAACGATACATCGCTCTAGGTGACTCGGATCTGCGATATATACCTTTTCCACGCGCTGTGTAATGAAAGAAGCTATGGATTCAATTCCTAGCCGTCGTAATCGTCCGATATAACGATAAATCGTTCTGGGACACTCGGAACCGCGATACTGACTTTTACCAACGCGCTGTGTATCGAAATTGGGTAAGGATTCACTTCCCAGCCGTCGTGATTGTCCGATATAACGATAAAACGTTCTGGGCACTCGGAATCGCGATATTTAGATTTTCCAAGCGCTGTGCATCGAAAGTAGCTAAGGATTCACTTCCTAGCTCTCGTAATCGTCCGATATAACGATAAATCGCTCTAGGTGACTCGAATCTGCCATATTTACCTTTTCCACGCGCTGTGTATCGAAGGAAGCTATTAATTCAATTCCTAGCCGTCGTAATCGTCCTATATAACGAAAAATCGTTCATAGACACTCGGAATCGCGATACTGACCTTTTCCAACGCGCTGTGTATCGAAATTGGGTAAGGATTAACTTCCCAGCCGTCGTAATTGTCCGATATAACGATAAAACGTTCTGGGCACTCGGATACGCGATATTTACCTTTTCCACGCTCTGTGTATCGAAAGAAGCTAAGGATTCAATTCCTAGCTCTCGTAATCGCCCGATATAACGATAAATCGCTCTAGGTGACTCGAATCTGCGATATTTACCTTGTCCCCGCGCTGTGTAATGAAAGAAGCTATGGATTCAATTCCTAGCCGTCGTAATCGTCCGATATAACGATAAATCGTTCTGGGACACTCGGAATCGCGATACTGACTTTTACCAACGCGCTGTGTATCGAAATTGGGTAAGGATTCACTTCCCAGCCGTCGTGATTGTCCGATATAACGATAAAACGTTCTGGGCACTCGGAATCGCGATATTTAGATTTTCCAAGCGCTGTGCATCGAAAGTAGCTAAGGATTCATTTCCTAGCTCTCGTAATCGTCCGTTATAACGATAAATCGTTCTAGGTGACTCGAATCTGCGATATTTACCTTTTCCACGCGCTGTGTATCGAAGGAAGCTATGGATTCAATTCCTAGCCGTCGTAATTGTCCGATATAACGATAAAACGTTCTGGGCACTCGGAAACGCGATATTTACCATTTCCACGCGCTGTGTATCGAAAGAAGCTAAGGATTCACTTCCTAGCTATCGTAATCGTCCGATATAACAATACATCGCTCTACGTGACTCGGATCTGCGATATTTACCTTTTCCACGCGCTGTGTAATGAAAGAAGCTATGGATTCAATTCCTAGCCGTCGTAATCGTCCGATATAATGATAAATCGTTCTGGGACACACGGAATCGCGATATTGACCTTTTCCAACGCGCTGTGTATCGAACTTGTGTAAGGGTTCACTTCCCAGCCGTCGTAATTGTCCGATATAACGATAAATCGTTCTGGGCACTCGGAAACGCGATATTTACCTTTTCCACGCTCTGTGTATCGAAAGAAGCTAAGGATTCACTTCCTAGCTCTCGTAATCGCCCGATATAACGATAAATCGCTCTAGGTGACTCGAATCTGCGATATTTACCTTTTCCACGCGCTGTGTATCGAAAGAAGCTAAGGATTCACTTCCTAGCTCTCGTAATCGTCCGATATAACGATACATCGCTCTAGGTGACTCGGATCTGCGATATTTACCTTTTCCACGCGCTGTGTATCGAAAGAAGCTATGGATTCAATTCCTAGCCGTCGTAATCGTCCGATATAATGATAAACCGTCCTGGGACACACGGAATCGCGATATTGACCTTTTCCAACGCGCTGTGTATCGAAATTGTGTAAGGATTCACTTCCCAGCCGTCGTAATTGTCCGATATAACGATAAAACGTTATGGGCACTCGGAAACGCGATATTTACCTTTTCCACGCGCTGTGTATCGAAAGAAGCTAAGGATTCACTTCCTAGCTCTCGTAATCGTCCGATATAACGATACATCGCTCTAGGTTACTCGGATCTGCGATATTTACGTTTTCCACGCGCTGTGTATCGAAAGAAGCTATGGATTCAATTCGTAGCCGTCGTAATCGTCCTATATAACGATAAATCGTTCTGAGACACTCGGAATCGCGATATTGACCTTTTCCAACGCGCTGTGTATCGAAATTGGGTAAGGATTCACTTCCCAGCCGTCGTAATTGTCCGATATAACGATAAAACGTTCTGGGCACTCGGAAACGCGATATTTACCTTTTCCACGCGCTGTGTATCGAAAGAAGCTAAGGATTCACTTCCTAGCTCTCGTAATCGTCCGATATAACGATACATCGCTCTAGGTGACTCGGATCTGCGATATTTATCTTTTCCACGCGCTGTGTATCGAAGGAAGCTATGGATTCAATTCGTAGCCGTCGTAATCGTCCTATATAACGATAAATCGTTCTGAGACACTCGGAATCGCGATACTGACCTTTTCCAACGCGGTGTGTATCGAAATTGTGTAAGGGTTCACTTCCCAGCCGTCGTAATTGTCCGATATAACGATAAAACGTTCTGGGCACTCGGAAACGCGATATTTAGATTTTCCAAGCGCTGTGCATCGAAAGTAGCTAAGGATTCATTTCCTAGCTCTCGTAATCGTCCGTTATAACGATAAATCGTTCTAGGTGACTCGAATCTGCGATATTTACCTTTTCCACGCGCTGTGTATCGAAGGAACCTATTAATTCAATTCCTAGCCGTCGTAATCGTCCTATATAACGATAAATCGTTCATAGACACTCGGAATCGCGATACTGACCTTTTCCAACGCGCTGTGTATCGAAATTGGGTAAGGATTAACTTCCCAGCCGTCGTCATTGTCCGATATAACGATAAAACGTTCTGGGCACTCGGATACGCGATATTTACCTTTTCCACGCTCTGTGTATCGAAAGAAGCTAAGGATTCACTTCCTAGCTCTCGTAATCGCCCGATATAACGATAAATCGCTCTAGGTGACTCGAATCTGCGATATTTACCTTTTCCACGCGCTGTGTATCGAAGGAAGCTATGGATTCAATTCGTAGCCGTCGTAATCGTCCTATATAACGATAAATCGTTCTGAGACACTCGGAATCGCGATACTGACCTTTTCCAACGCGCTGTGTATCGAAATTGTGTAAGGGTTCACTTCCCAGCCGTCGTAATTGTCCGATATAACGATAAAACGTTCTGTGCACTCGGAAACGCGATATTTACCTTTTCCACGCGCTGTGTATCGAAAGAAGCTAATGATTCACTTCCTAGCTCTCGTAATCGTCCGATATAACGATACATCGCTCTAGGTGACTCGGATCTGCGATATTTACCTTTTCCACGCACTGTGTAATGAAAGAAGCTATGGATTCAATTCCTAGCCGTCGTAATCGTCCGATATAACGATAAATCGTTCTGGAACACTCGGAACCGCGATACTGACTTTTACCAACGCGCTGTGTATCGAAATTGGGTAAGGATTCACTTCCCAGCCGTCGTCATTGTCCGATATAACGATAAAACGTTCTGGGCACTCGGAAACGTGATATTTAGCATTTCCAAGCGCTGTGCATCGAAAGTAGCTAAGGATTTATTTCCTAGCTCTCGTAATCGTCCGTTATAACGATAAATCGCTCTAGGTGACTCGAATCTGCGATATTTACATTTTCCACGCGCTGTGTATCGAAGGAAGCTATGGATTCAATTCGTAGCCGTCGTAATCGTCCTATATAACGATAAATCGTTCTGAGACACTCGGAATCGCGATACTGACCTTTTCCAACGCGCTGTGTATCGAAATTGGGTAAGGATTAACTTCCCAGCCGTCGTAATTGTCCGATATAACGATAAAACGTTCTGGGCACTCGGATACGCGATATTTACCTTTTCCACGCTCTGTGTATCGAAAGAAGCTAAGGATTCACTTCCTAGCTCTCGTAATCGTCCGATATAACGATAAATCGCTCTAGGTGACTCGGATCTGCGATATTGACCTTTTCCAACGCGCTGTGTATCGAAATTGTGTAAGGATTCACTTTCCAGCCCTCGTAATCGTCCGATATAACGATAAATGGTTGTAGGTGACTCGGAATCGCGATATTTACTGTTTCCACGCGCTGTGTATCGAAATTGGCTAAGGAGTCACTTTCCAGCCCTCGTAATCGTCCGATATAACGGTAAATGGTTGGAGGTGACTCGGAATAGCGATATTTACCGTATCCACGCGTTGTGTATCGAAAGAAGCTAAGGATTCACTTCCTAGCTCTCGTAATCGTCCGATATAACGATACATCGCTCTAGGTTACTCGGATCTGCGATATTTACGTTTTCCACGCGCTGTGTATCGAAAGAAGCTATGGATTCAATTCCTAGCCGTCGTAATCGTCCGATATAATGATAAATCGTTCTGGGACACACGGAATCGCGATATTGACCTTTTCCAACGCGCTGTGTATCGAAATTGTGTAAGGATTCACTTCCCAGCCGTCGTAATTGTCCGATATAACGATAAAACGTTCTGGGCACTCGTAAACGCGATATTTTCCTTTTCCACGCGCTGTGTATCGAAAGAAGCTATGGATTCAATTCCTAGCCGTCGTAATCGTCCGATATAATGATAAACCGTTCTGGGACACACGGAATCGCGATATTGACCTTTTCCAACGCGCTGTGTATCGAAATTGTGTAAGGATTCACTTCCCAGCCGTCGTAATTGTCCGATATAACGATAAAACGTTATGGGCACTCGGAAACGCGATATTTACCTTTTCCACGCGCTGTGTATCGAAAGAAGCTAAGGATTCACTTCCTAGCTCTCGTAATCGTCCGATATAACGATACATCGCTCTAGGTGACTCGGATCTGCGATATTTATCTTTTCCACGCGCTGTGTATCGAAAGAAGCTATGGATTCAATTCCTAGCCGTCGTAATCGTCCGATATAATGATAAATCGTTCTGGGGCACACGGAATCGCGATATTGACCTTTTCCAACGCGCTGTGTATCGAAATTGTGTAAGGATTCACTTCCCAGCCGTCGTAATTGTCCGATATAACGATAAAACGTTCTGGGCACTCGGAAACGCGATATTTACCATTTCCACGCGCTGTGTATCGAAAGAAGCTACGGATTCACTTCCTAGCTCTCGTAATCGTCCGATATAACGATACATCGCTCTAGGTGACTCGGATCTGCGATATTTACCTTTTCCACGCGCTGTGTAATGAAAGAAGCTATGGATTCAATTCCTAGCCGTCGTAATCGTCCGATATAATGATAAATCGTTCTGGGACACACGGAATCGCGATATTGACCTTTTCCAACGCGCTGTGTATCGAAATTGTGTAAGGGTTCACTTCCCAGCCGTCGTAATTGTCCGATATAACGATAAATCGTTCTGAGACACTCGGAATCGCGATACTGACCTTTTCCAACGCGCTGTGTATCGAAATTGTGTAAGGGTTCACTTCCCAGCCGTCGTAATTGTCCGATATAACGATAAAACGTTCTGGGCACTCGGAAACGCGATATTTAGATTTTCCAAGCGCTGTGCATCGAAAGTAGCTAAGGATTCATTTCCTAGCTCTCGTAATCGTCCGTTATAACGATAAATCGTTCTAGGTGACTCGAATCTGCGATATTTACCTTTTCCCCGCGCTGTGTATCGAAGGAACCTATTAATTCAATTCCTAGCCGTCGTAATCGTCCTATATAACGATAAATCGTTCATAGACACTCGGAATCGCGATACTGACCTTTTCCAACGCGCTGTGTATCGAAATTGGGTAAGGATTAACTTCCCAGCCGTCGTAATTGTCCGATATAACGATAAAACGTTCTGGGCACTCGGATACGCGATATTTACCTTTTCCACGCTCTGTGTATCGAAAGAAGCTAAGGATTCACTTCCTAGCTCTCGTAATCGCCCGATATAACGATAAATCGCTCTAGGTGACTCGATTCTGCGATATTTACCATTTCCACGCGCTGTGTATCGAAAGAAGCTAAGGATTCACTTCCTAGCTCTCGTAATCGTCCGATATAACGATACATCGCTCTAGGTGACTCGGATCTGCGATATTTATCTTTTCCACGCGCTGTGTATCGAAAGAAGCTATGGATTCAATTCCTAGCCGTCGTAATCGTCCGATATAATGATAAATCGTTCTGGGGCACACGGAATCGCGATATTGACCTTTTCCAACGCGCTGTGTATCGAAATTGTGTAAGGATTCACTTCCCAGCCGTCGTAATTGTCCGATATAACGATAAAACGTTCTGGGCACTCGGAAACGCGATATTTAGATTTTCCAAGCGCTGTGCATCGAAAGTAGCTAAGGATTCATTTCCTAGCTCTCGTAATCGTCCGTTATAACGATAAATCGTTCTAGGTGACTCGAATCTGCGATATTTACCTTTTCCACGCGCTGTGTATCGAAGGAACCTATTAATTCAATTCCTAGCCGTCGTAATCGTCCTATATAACGATAAATCGTTCATAGACACTCGGAATCGCGATACTGACCTTTTCCAACGAGCTGTGTATCGAAATTGGGTAAGGATTAACTTCCCAGCCGTCGTAATTGTCCGATATAACGATAAAACGTTCTGGGCACTCGGATACGCGATATTTACCTTTTCCACGCTCTGTGTATCGAAAGAAGCTAAGGATTCACTTCCTAGCTCTCGTAATCGCCCGATATAACGATAAATCGCTCTAGGTGACTCGAATCTGCGATATTTACCTTTTCCACGCGCTGTGTATCGAAGGAAGCTATGGATTCAATTCGTAGCCGTCGTAATCGTCCTATATAACGATAAATCGTTCTGAGACACTCGGAATCGCGATACTGACCTTTTCCAACGCGCTGTGTATCGAAATTGTGTAAGGGTTCACTTCCCAGCCGTCGTAATTGTCCGATATAACGATAAAACGTTCTGGGCACTCGGAAACGCGATATTTACCTTTTCCACGCTCTGTGTATCGAAAGAAGCTAAGGATTCACTTCCTAGCTCTCGTAATCGTCCGATATAACGATACATCGCTCTAGGTGACTCGGATCTGCGATATTTACCTTTTCCACGCGCTGTGTATCGAAAGAAGCTATGGATTCAATTCCTAGCCGTCGTAATCGTCCGATATAATGATAAACCGTCCTGGGACACACGGAATCGCGATATTGACCTTTTCCAACGCGCTGTGTGTCGAAATTGGGTAAGGATTCACTTCCCAGCCGTCGTAATTGTCCGATATAACGATAAAACGTTCTGGGCACTCGGAAACGCGATATTTACCTTTTCCACGCGCTGTGTATCGAAAGAAGCTAAGGATTCACTTCCTAGCTCTCGTAATCGTCCGATATAACGATACATCGCTCTAGGTGACTCGGATCTGCGATATTTATCTTTTCCACGCGCTGTGTATCGAAGGAAGCTATGGATTCAATTCGTAGCCGTCGTAATCGTCCTATATAACGATAAATCGTTCTGAGACACTCGGAATCGCGATACTGACCTTTTCCAACGCGGTGTGTATCGAAATTGTGTAAGGGTTCACTTCCCAGCCGTCGTAATTGTCCGATATAACGATAAAACGTTCTGGGCACTCGGAAACGCGATATTTAGATTTTCCAAGCGCTGTGCATCGAAAGTAGCTAAGGATTCATTTCCTAGCTCTCGTAATCGTCCGTTATAACGATAAATCGTTCTAGGTGACTCGAATCTGCGATATTTACCTTTTCCACGCGCTGTGTATCGAAGGAACCTATTAATTCAATTCCTAGCCGTCGTAATCGTCCTATATAACGATAAATCGTTCATAGACACTCGGAATCGCGATACTGACCTTTTCCAACGCGCTGTGTATCGAAATTGGGTAAGGATTAACTTCCCAGCCGTCGTAATTGTCCGATATAACGATAAAACGTTCTGGGCACTCGGATACGCGATATTTACCTTTTCCACGCTCTGTGTATCGAAAGAAGCTAAGGATTCACTTCCTAGCTCTCGTAATCGCCCGATATAACGATAAATCGCTCTAGGTGACTCGAATCTGCGATATTTACCTTTTCCACGCGCTGTGTATCGAAGGAAGCTATGGATTCGTCGTCATTGTCCGATATAACGATAAAACGTTCTGGGCACTCGGAAACGCGATATTTAGCATTTCCAAGCGCTGTGCATCGAAAGTAGCTAAGGATTTATTTCCTAGCTCTCGTAATCGTCCGTTATAACGATAAATCGCTCTAGGTGACTCGAATCTGCGATATTTACATTTTCCACGCGCTGTGTATCGAAGAAAGCTATGGATTCAATTCGTAGCCGTCGTAATCGTCCTATATAACGATAAATCGTTCTGAGACACTCGGAATCGCGATACTGAGCTTTTCCAACGCGCTGTGTATCGAAATTGGGTAAGGATTAACTTCCCAGCCGTCGTAATTGTCCGATATAACGATAAAACGTTCTGGGCACTCGGATACGCGATATTTACCTTTTCCACGCTCTGTGTATCGAAAGAAGCTAAGGATTCACATCCTAGCTCTCGTAATCGTCCGATATAACGATAAATCGCTCTAGGTGACTCGGATCTGCGATATTGACCTTTTCCAACGCGCTGTGTATCGAAATTGTGTAAGGATTCACTTCCTAGCCGTCGTAATCGTCCGATATAATGATAAATCGTTCTGGGACACACGGAATCGCGATATTGACCTTTTCCAACGCGCTGTGTATCGAAATTGTGTAAGGATTCACTTCCCAGCCGTCGTAATTGTCCGATATAACGATAAACCGTACTGGGCACTCGGAAACGCGATATTTACCTTTTCCACGCGCTGTGTATCGAAAGAAGCTAAGGATTCACTTCCTAGCTCTCGTAATCGTCCGATATAACGATACATCGCTCTAGGTGACTCGGATCTGCGATATTTACCTTTTCCACGCGCTGTGTATCGAAAGAAGCTATGGATTCAATTCCTAGCCGTCGTAATCGTCCGATATAATGATAAACCGTTCTGGGACACACGGAATCGCGATATTGACCTTTTCCAACGCGCTGTGTATCGAAATTGTGTAAGGATTCACTTCCCAGCCGTCGTAATTGTCCGATATAACGATAAAACGTTATGGGCATTCGGAAACGCGATATTTACCTTTCCCACGCGCTGTGTATCGAAAGAAGCTAAGGATTCACTTCCTAGCTCTCGTAATCGTCCGATATAACGATACATCGCTCTAGGTGACACGGATCTGCGATATTTACCTTTTACACGCGCTGTGTATCGAAAGAAGCTATGGATTCAATTCCTAGCCGTCGTAATCGTCCGATATAATGATAAACCGTTCTGGGACACACGGAATCGCGATATTGACCTTTTCCAACGCGCTGTGTATCGAAATTGTGTAAGGATTCACTTCCCAGCCGTCGTAATTGTCCGATATAACGATAAAATGTTATGGGCACTCGGAAACGCGATATTTACCTTTTCCACGCGCTGTGTATCGAAAGAAGCTAAGGATTCACTTCCTAGCTCTCGTAATCGTCCGATATAACGATACATCGCTCTAGGTGACTCGGATCTGCGATATTTATCTTTTCCACGCGCTGTGTATCGAAAGAAGCTATGGATTCAATTCCTAGCCGTCGTAATCGTCCGATATAATGATAAATCGTTCTGGGGCACACGGAATCGCGATATTGACCTTTTCCAACGCGCTGTGTATCGAAATTGTGTAAGGATTCACTTCCCAGCCGTCGTAATTGTCCGATATAACGATAAAACGTTCTGGGCACTCGGAAACGCGATATTTACCATTTCCACGCGCTGTGTATCGAAAGAAGCTACGGATTCACTTCCTAGCTCTCGTAATCGTCCGATATAACGATACATCGCTCTAGGTGACTCGGATCTGCGATATTTACCTTTTCCACGCGCTGTGTAATGAAAGAAGCTATGGATTCAATTCCTAGCCGTCGTAATCGTCCGATATAATGAAAAATCGTTCTGGGACACACGGAATCGCGATATTGACCTTTTCCAACGCGCTGTGTATCGAAATTGTGTAAGGGTTCACTTCCCAGCCGTCGTAATTGTCCGATATAACGATAAAACGTTCTGGGCACTCGGAAACGCGATATTTACCTTTTCCACGCTCTGTGTATCGAAAGAAGCTAAGGATTCACTTCCTAGCTCTCGTAATCGCCCGATATAACGATAAATCGCTCTAGGTGACTCGATTCTGCGATATTTACCTTTTCCACGCGCTGTGTATCGAAGGAAGCTATGGATTCAATTCGTAGCCGTCGTAATCGTCCTATATAACGATAAATCGTTCTGAGACACTCGGAATCGCGATACTGACCTTTTCCAACGCGCTGTGTATCGAAATTGTGTAAGGGTTCACTTCCCAGCCGTAGTAATTGTCCGATATAACGATAAAACGTTCTGGGCACTCGGAAACGCGATATTTAGATTTTCCAAGCGCTGTGCATCGAAAGTAGCTAAGGATTCATTTCCTAGCTCTCGTAATCGTCCGTTATAACGATAAATCGTTCTAGGTGACTCGAATCTGCGATATTTACCTTTTCCACGCGCTGTGTATCGAAGGAACCTATTAATTCAATTCCTAGCCGTCGTAATCGTCCTATATAACGATAAATCGTTCATAGACACTCGGAATCGCGATACTGACCTTTTCCAACGCGCTGTGTATCGAAATTGGGTAAGGATTAACTTCCCAGCCGTCGTAATTGTCCGATATAACGATAAAACGTTCTGGGCACTCGGATACGCGATATTTACCTTTTCCACGCTCTGTGTATCGAAAGAAGCTAAGGATTCACTTCCTAGCTCTCGTAATCGCCCGATATAACGATAAATCGCTCTAGGTGACTCGATTCTGCGATATTTACCTTTTCCACGCGCTGTGTATCGAAGGAAGCTATGGATTCAATTCGTAGCCGTCGTAATCGTCCTATATAACGATAAATCGTTCTGAGACACTCGGAATCGCGATACTGACCTTTTCCAACGCGCTGTGTATCGAAATTGTGTAAGGGTTCACTTCCCAGCCGTAGTAATTGTCCGATATAACGATAAAACGTTCTGGGCACTCGGAAACGCGATATTTAGATTTTCCAAGCGCTGTGCATCGAAAGTAGCTAAGGATTCATTTCCTAGCTCTCGTAATCGTCCGTTATAACGATAAATCGTTCTAGGTGACTCGAATCTGCGATATTTACCTTTTCCACGCGCTGTGTATCGAAGGAACCTATTAATTCAATTCCTAGCCGTCGTAATCGTCCTATATAACGATAAATCGTTCATAGACACTCGGAATCGCGATACTGACCTTTTCCAACGCGCTGTGTATCGAAATTGGGTAAGGATTAACTTCCCAGCCGTCGTAATTGTCCGATATAACGATAAAACGTTCTGGGCACTCGGATACGCGATATTTACCTTTTCCACGCTCTGTGTATCGAAAGAAGCTAAGGATTCACTTCCTAGCTCTCGTAATCGCCCGATATAACGATAAATCGCTCTAGGTGACTCGATTCTGCGATATTTACCATTTCCACGCGCTGTGTATCGAAAGAAGCTAAGGATTCACTTCCTAGCTCTCGTAATCGTCCGATATAACGATACATCGCTCTAGGTGACTCGGATCTGCGATATTTATCTTTTCCACGCGCTGTGTATCGAAAGAAGCTATGGATTCAATTCCTAGCCGTCGTAATCGTCCGATATAATGATAAATCGTTCTGGGGCACACGGAATCGCGATATTGACCTTTTCCAACGCGCTGTGTATCGAAATTGTGTAAGGATTCACTTCCCAGCCGTCGTAATTGTCCGATATAACGATAAAACGTTCTGGGCACTCGGAAACGCGATATTTAGATTTTCCAAGCGCTGTGCATCGAAAGTAGCTAAGGATTCATTTCCTAGCTCTCGTAATCGTCCGTTATAACGATAAATCGTTCTAGGTGACTCGAATCTGCGATATTTACCTTTTCCACGCGCTGTGTATCGAAGGAACCTATTAATTCAATTCCTAGCCGTCGTAATCGTCCTATATAACGATAAATCGTTCATAGACACTCGGAATCGCGATACTGACCTTTTCCAACGAGCTGTGTATCGAAATTGGGTAAGGATTAACTTCCCAGCCGTCGTAATTGTCCGATATAACGATAAAACGTTCTGGGCACTCGGATACGCGATATTTACCTTTTCCACGCTCTGTGTATCGAAAGAAGCTAAGGATTCACTTCCTAGCTCTCGTAATCGCCCGATATA
Source organism: Nomada goodeniana (assembly GCA_963969485.1). Classification (NCBI taxonomy): domain Eukaryota; kingdom Metazoa; phylum Arthropoda; class Insecta; order Hymenoptera; family Apidae; genus Nomada; species Nomada goodeniana. The sequence continues at coordinate 10,404,543 of OZ018303.1, forward strand.
ACGATAAATCGCTCTAGGTGACTCGAATCTGCGATATTTACCTTTTCCACGCGCTGTGTATCGAAGGAAGCTATGGATTCAATTCGTAGCCGTCGTAATCGTCCTATATAACGATAAATCGTTCTGAGACACTCGGAATCGCGATACTGACCTTTTCCAACGCGCTGTGTATCGAAATTGTGTAAGGGTTCACTTCCCAGCCGTCGTAATTGTCCGATATAACGATAAAACGTTCTGGGCACTCGGAAACGCGATATTTACCTTTTCCACGCTCTGTGTATCGAAAGAAGCTAAGGATTCACTTCCTAGCTCTCGTAATCGTCCGATATAACGATACATCGCTCTAGGTGACTCGGATCTGCGATATTTACCTTTTCCACGCGCTGTGTATCGAAAGAAGCTATGGATTCAATTCCTAGCCGTCGTAATCGTCCGATATAATGATAAACCGTCCTGGGACACACGGAATCGCGATATTGACCTTTTCCAACGCGCTGTGTGTCGAAATTGGGTAAGGATTCACTTCCCAGCCGTCGTAATTGTCCGATATAACGATAAAACGTTCTGGGCACTCGGAAACGCGATATTTACCTTTTCCACGCGCTGTGTATCGAAAGAAGCTAAGGATTCACTTCCTAGCTCTCGTAATCGTCCGATATAACGATACATCGCTCTAGGTGACTCGGATCTGCGATATTTATCTTTTCCACGCGCTGTGTATCGAAGGAAGCTATGGATTCAATTCGTAGCCGTCGTAATCGTCCTATATAACGATAAATCGTTCTGAGACACTCGGAATCGCGATACTGACCTTTTCCAACGCGGTGTGTATCGAAATTGTGTAAGGGTTCACTTCCCAGCCGTCGTAATTGTCCGATATAACGATAAAACGTTCTGGGCACTCGGAAACGCGATATTTAGATTTTCCAAGCGCTGTGCATCGAAAGTAGCTAAGGATTCATTTCCTAGCTCTCGTAATCGTCCGTTATAACGATAAATCGTTCTAGGTGACTCGAATCTGCGATATTTACCTTTTCCACGCGCTGTGTATCGAAGGAACCTATTAATTCAATTCCTAGCCGTCGTAATCGTCCTATATAACGATAAATCGTTCATAGACACTCGGAATCGCGATACTGACCTTTTCCAACGCGCTGTGTATCGAAATTGGGTAAGGATTAACTTCCCAGCCGTCGTAATTGTCCGATATAACGATAAAACGTTCTGGGCACTCGGATACGCGATATTTACCTTTTCCACGCTCTGTGTATCGAAAGAAGCTAAGGATTCACTTCCTAGCTCTCGTAATCGCCCGATATAACGATAAATCGCTCTAGGTGACTCGAATCTGCGATATTTACCTTTTCCACGCGCTGTGTATCGAAGGAAGCTATGGATTCGTCGTCATTGTCCGATATAACGATAAAACGTTCTGGGCACTCGGAAACGCGATATTTAGCATTTCCAAGCGCTGTGCATCGAAAGTAGCTAAGGATTTATTTCCTAGCTCTCGTAATCGTCCGTTATAACGATAAATCGCTCTAGGTGACTCGAATCTGCGATATTTACATTTTCCACGCGCTGTGTATCGAAGAAAGCTATGGATTCAATTCGTAGCCGTCGTAATCGTCCTATATAACGATAAATCGTTCTGAGACACTCGGAATCGCGATACTGACCTTTTCCAACGCGCTGTGTATCGAAATTGGGTAAGGATTAACTTCCCAGCCGTCGTAATTGTCCGATATAACGATAAAACGTTCTGGGCACTCGGATACGCGATATTTACCTTTTCCACGCTCTGTGTATCGAAAGAAGCTAAGGATTCACATCCTAGCTCTCGTAATCGTCCGATATAACGATAAATCGCTCTAGGTGACTCGGATCTGCGATATTGACCTTTTCCAACGCGCTGTGTATCGAAATTGTGTAAGGATTCACTTCCTAGCCGTCGTAATCGTCCGATATAATGATAAATCGTTCTGGGACACACGGAATCGCGATATTGACCTTTTCCAACGCGCTGTGTATCGAAATTGTGTAAGGATTCACTTCCCAGCCGTCGTAATTGTCCGATATAACGATAAACCGTTCTGGGCACTCGGAAACGCGATATTTACCTTTTCCACGCGCTGTGTATCGAAAGAAGCTAAGGATTCACTTCCTAGCTCTCGTAATCGTCCGATATAACGATACATCGCTCTAGGTGACTCGGATCTGCGATATTTACCTTTTCCACGCGCTGTGTATCGAAAGAAGCTATGGATTCAATTCCTAGCCGTCGTAATCGTCCGATATAATGATAAACCGTTCTGGGACACACGGAATCGCGATATTGACCTTTTCCAACGCGCTGTGTATCGAAATTGTGTAAGGATTCACTTCCCAGCCGTCGTAATTGTCCGATATAACGATAAAACGTTATGGGCATTCGGAAACGCGATATTTACCTTTCCCACGCGCTGTGTATCGAAAGAAGCTAAGGATTCACTTCCTAGCTCTCGTAATCGTCCGATATAACGATACATCGCTCTAGGTGACACGGATCTGCGATATTTACCTTTTCCACGCGCTGTGTATCGAAGGAAGCTATGGATTCAATTCGTAGCCGTCGTAATCGTCCTATATAACGATAAATCGTTCTGAGACACTCGGAATCGCGATACTGACCTTTTCCAACGCGCTGTGTATCGAAATTGTGTAAGGGTTCACTTCCCAGCCGTCGTAATTGTCCGATATAACGATAAAACGTTCTGGGCACTCGGAAACGCGATATTTACCTTTTCCACGCTCTGTGTATCGAAAGAAGCTAAGGATTCACTTCCTAGCTCTCGTAATCGTCCGATATAACGATACATCGCTCTAGGTGACTCGGATCTGCGATATTTACCTTTTCCACGCGCTGTGTATCGAAAGAAGCTATGGATTCAATTCCTAGCCGTCGTAATCGTCCGATATAATGATAAACCGTCCTGGGACACACGGAATCGCGATATTGACCTTTTCCAATGCGCTGTGTATCGAAATTGTGTAAGGATTCACTTCCCAGCCGTCGTAATTGTCCGATATAACGATAAAACGTTATGGGCACTCGGAAACGCGATATTTACCTTTTCCACGCGCTGTGTATCGAAAGAAGCTAAGGATTCACTTCCTAGCTCTCGTAATCGTCCGATATAACGATACATCGCTCTAGGTTACTCGGATCTGCGATATTTACGTTTTCCACGCGCTGTGTATCGAAAGAAGCTATGGATTCAATTCCTAGCCGTCGTAATCGTCCTATATAACGATAAATCGTTCTGAGACACTCGGAATCGCGATATTGACCTTTTCCAACGCGCTGTGTGTCGAAATTGGGTAAGGATTCACTTCCCAGCCGTCGTAATTGTCCGATATAACGATAAAACGTTCTGGGCACTCGGAAACGCGATATTTACCTTTTCCACGCGCTGTGTATCGAAAGAAGCTAAGGATTCACTTCCTAGCTCTCGTAATCGTCCGATATAACGATACATCGCTCTAGGTGACTCGGATCTGCGATATTTATCTTTTCCACGCGCTGTGTATCGAAGGAAGCTATGGATTCAATTCGTAGCCGTCGTAATCGTCCTATATAACGATAAATCGTTCTGAGACACTCGGAATCGCGATACTGACCTTTTCCAACGCGGTGTGTATCGAAATTGTGTAAGGGTTCACTTCCCAGCCGTCGTAATTGTCCGATATAACGATAAAACGTTCTGGGCACTCGGAAACGCGATATTTAGATTTTCCAAGCGCTGTGCATCGAAAGTAGCTAAGGATTCATTTCCTAGCTCTCGTAATCGTCCGTTATAACGATAAATCGTTCTAGGTGACTCGAATCTGCGATATTTACCTTTTCCACGCGCTGTGTATCGAAGGAACCTATTAATTCAATTCCTAGCCGTCGTAATCGTCCTATATAACGATAAATCGTTCATAGACACTCGGAATCGCGATACTGACCTTTTCCAACGCGCTGTGTATCGAAATTGGGTAAGGATTAACTTCCCAGCCGTCGTAATTGTCCGATATAACGATAAAACGTTCTGGGCACTCGGATACGCGATATTTACCTTTTCCACACTCTGTGTATCGAAAGAAGCTAAGGATTCACTTCCTAGCTCTCGTAATCGCCCGATATAACGATAAATCGCTCTAGGTGACTCGAATCTGCGATATTTACCTTTTCCACGCGCTGTGTATCGAAGGAAGCTATGGATTCGTCGTCATTGTCCGATATAACGATAAAACGTTCTGGGCACTCGGAAACGCGATATTTAGCATTTCCAAGCGCTGTGCATCGAAAGTAGCTAAGGATTTATTTCCTAGCTCTCGTAATCGTCCGTTATAACGATAAATCGCTCTAGGTGACTCGAATCTGCGATATTTACATTTTCCACGCGCTGTGTATCGAAGAAAGCTATGGATTCAATTCGTAGCCGTCGTAATCGTCCTATATAACGATAAATCGTTCTGAGACACTCGGAATCGCGATACTGACCTTTTCCAACGCGCTGTGTATCGAAATTGGGTAAGGATTAACTTCCCAGCCGTCGTAATTGTCCGATATAACGATAAAACATTCTGGGCACTCGGATACGCGATATTTACCTTTTCCACGCTCTGTGTATCGAAAGAAGCTAAGGATTCACTTCCTAGCTCTCGTAATCGTCCGATATAACGATAAATCGCTCTAGGTGACTCGGATCTGCGATATTGACCTTTTCCAACGCGCTGTGTATCGAAATTGTGTAAGGATTCACTTCCTAGCCGTCGTAATCGTCCGATATAATGATAAATCGTTCTGGGACATACGGAATCGCGATATTGACCTTTTCCAACGCGCTGTGTATCGAAATTGTGTAAGGATTCACTTCCCAGCCGTCGTAATTGTCCGATATAACGATAAACCGTTCTGGGCACTCGGAAACGCGATATTTACCTTTTCCACGCGCTGTGTATCGAAAGAAGCTAAGGATTCACTTCCTAGCTCTCGTAATCGTCCGATATAACGATACATCGCTCTAGGTGACTCGGATCTGCGATATTTACCTTTTCCACGCGCTGTGTATCGAAAGAAGCTATGGATTCAATTCCTAGCCGTCGTAATCGTCCGATATAATGATAAACCGTTCTGGGACACACGGAATCGCGATATTGACCTTTTCCAACGCGCTGTGTATCGAAATTGTGTAAGGATTCACTTCCCAGCCGTCGTAATTGTCCGATATAATGATAAAACGTTATGGGCATTCGGAAACGCGATATTTACCTTTCCCACGCGCTGTGTATCGAAAGAAGCTAAGGATTCACTTCCTAGCTCTCGTAATCGTCCGATATAACGATACATCGCTCTAGGTGACACGGATCTGCGATATTTATCTTTTCCACGCGCTGTGTATCGAAAGGAGCTATGGATTCAATTCCTAGCCGTCGTAATCGTCCGATATAATGATAAATCGTTCTGGGGCACACGGAATCGCGATATTGACCTTTTCCAACGCGCTGTGTATCGAAATTGTGTAAGGATTAACTTCCCAGCCGTCGTAATTGTCCGATATAACGATAAAACGTTCTGGGCACTCGGA
>OZ018303.1:10410357-10436494 GCA_963969485.1 Nomada goodeniana
AATTGAATCCATAGCTACTTTGGATACACAGCGCGTGGAAAAGGTAAATTTCGCGTTTCCGAGTGCCCAGAACGTTTTATCGTTATATCGGACAATTACGACGGCTGGGAAGTTAATCCTTACCCAATTTCGATACACAGCGCGTTGGAAAAGGTCAGTATCGCGATTCCGAGTGTCTCAGAACGATTTATCGTTATATAGGACAATTACGACGGCTACGAATTGAATCCATAGCTTCCTTCGATACACAGCGCGTGGAAAAGGTAAATATCGCAGATTCGAGTCACCTAGAGCGATTTATCGTTATATCGGGCGATTACGAGAGCTAGGAAGTGAATCCTTAGCTTCTTTCGATACACAGAGCGTGGAAAAGGTAAATATCGCGTATCCGAGTGCCCAGAATGTTTTATCGTTATATCGGACAATTACGACGGCTGGGGAAGTTAATCCTTACCCAATTTCGATACACAGCGCGTTGGTAAAAGTCAGTATCGCGATTCCGAGTGTCCCAGAACGATTTATCGTTATATCGGACGATTACGACGGCTAGGAATTGAATCCATAGCTTCTTTCATTACACAGCGCGGGGAAAAGGTAAATATCGCAGATTCGAGTCACCTAGAGCGATTTATCGTTATATCGGGCGATTACGAGAGCTAGGAAGTGAATCCTTAGCTTCTTTCGATACACAGAGCGTGGAAAAGGTAAATATCGCGTATCCGAGTGCCCAGAACGTTTTATCGTTATATCGGACAATTACGACGGCTGGGAAGTTAATCCTTACCCAATTTCGATACACAGCGCGTTGGAAAAGGTCAGTATCGCGATTCCGAGTGTCTATGAACGATTTATCGTTATATAGGACGATTACGACGGCTAGGAATTGAATTAATAGCTTCCTTCGATACACAGCGCGTGGAAAAGGTAAATATGGCAGATTCGAGTCACCTAGAGCGATTTATCGTTATATCGGACGATTACGAGAGCTAGGAAGTGAATCCTTAGCTACTTTCGATGCACAGCGCTTGGAAAATCTAAATATCGCGTTTCCGAGTGCCCAGAACGTTTTTATCGTTATATCGGACAATGACGACGGCTGGGAAGTAAATCCTTACCCAATTTCGATACACAGCGCGTTGGTAAAAGTCAGTATCGCGGTTCCGAGTGTCCCAGAACGATTTATCGTTATATCGGACGATTACGACGGCTAGGAATTGAATCCATAGCTTCTTTCATTACACAGCGCGTGGAAAAGGTATATATCGCAGATCCGAGTCACCTAGAGCGATGTATCGTTATATCGGACGATTACGAGAGCTAGGAAGTGAATCATTAGCTTCTTTCGATACACAGCGCGTGGAAAAGGTAAATATCGCGTATCCGAGTGCCCAGAATGTTTTATCGTTATATCGGACAATTACGACGGCTGGGAAGTGAACCCTTACACAATTTCGATACACAGCGCGTTGGCAAAGGTCAGTATCACGATTCCGAGTGTCTCAGAACGATTTATCGTTATATAGGACGATTACGACGGCTAGGAATTGAATCCATAGCTTCCTTCGATACACAGCGCGTGGAAAAGGTAAATATCGCAGATTCGAGTCACCTAGAGCGATTTATCGTTATATCGGACGATTACGAGAGCTAGGAAGTGAATCCTCAGCTACTTTCGATGCACAGCCCTTGGAAAATATAAATATCGCGTTTCCGAGTGCCCAGAACGTTTTATCGTTATATCGGACAATGACGACGGCTGGGAAGTGAATCCTTACCCAATTTCGATACACAGCGCGTTGGTAAAAGTCAGTATCGCGATTCCGAGTGTCCCAGAACGATTTATCGTTATATCGGACGATTACGACGGCTAGGAATTGAATCCATAGCTACTTTGGATACACAGCGCGTGGAAAAGGTAAATTTCGCGTTTCCGAGTGCCCAGAACGTTTTATCGTTATATCGGACAATTACGACCGCTGGGAAGTTAATCCTTACACAATTTCGATACACAGCGCGTTGGAAAAGGTCAGTATCGCGATTCCGAGTGTCTCAGAACGATTTATCGTTATATAGGACGATTACGACGGCTAGGAATTGAATCCATAGCTTCTTTCGATACACAGAGCGTGGAAAAGGTAAATATCGCGTATCCGAGTGCCCAGAACGTTTTATCGTTATATCGGACAATTACGACGGCTGGGAAGTTAATCCTTACCCAATTTCGATACACAGCGCGTTGGAAAAGGTCAGTATCGCGATTCCGAGTGTCTATGAACGATTTATCGTTATATAGGACGATTACGACGGCTAGGAATTGAATTAATAGCTTCCTTCGATACACAGCGCGTGGAAAAGGTAAATATCGCAGATTCGAGTCACCTAGAACGATTTATCGTTATAACGGACGATTACGAGAGCTAGGAAATGAATCCTTAGCTACTTTCGATGCACAGCGCTTGGAAAATCTAAATATCGCGTTTCCGAGTGCCCAGAACGTTTTATCGTTATATCGGACAATCACGATGGCTGGGAAGTGAATCCTTACCCAATTTCGATACACAGCGCGTTGGTAAAAGTCAGTATCGCGGTTCCGAGTGTCCCAGAACGATTTATCGTTATATCGGACGATTACGACGGCTAGGAATTGAATCCATAGCTTCTTTCATTACACAGCGCGTGGAAAAGGTATATATCGCAGATCCGAGTCACCTAGAGCGATGTATCGTTATATCGGACGATTACGAGAGCTAGGAAGTGAATCATTAGCTTCTTTCGATACACAGCGCGTGGAAAAGGTAAATATCGCGTTTCCGAGTGCCCAGAACGTTTTATCGTTATATCGGACAATTACGACGGCTGGGAAGTTAATCCTTACCCAATTTCGATACACAGCGCGTTGGAAAAGGTCAGTATCGCGATTCCGAGTGTCTATGAACGATTTATCGTTATATAGGATGATTACGACGGCTAGGAATTGAATCCATAGCTTCCTTCGATACACAGCGCGTGGAAAAGGTAAATATCGCAGATTCGAGTCACCTAGAGCGATTTATCGTTATATCGGACGATTACGAGAGCTAGGAAGTGAATCCTCAGCTACTTTCGATGCACAGCGCTTGGAAATGCTAAATATCGCGTTTCCGAGTGCCCAGAACGTTTTGTCGTTATATCGGACAATGACGACGGCTGGGAAGTGAATCCTTACCCAATTTCGATACACAGCGCGTTGGTAAAGGTCAGTATCGCGATTCCGAGTGTCTCAGAACGATTTATCGTTATATAGGACGATTACGACGGCTAGGAATTGAATCCATAGCTTCCTTCGATACACAGCGCGTGGAAAAGGTAAATATCGCAGATTCGAGTCACCTAGAGCGATTTATCGTTATATCGGACGATTACGAGAGCTAGGAAGTGAATCATTAGCTTCTTTCGATACAAAGCGCGTGGAAAAGGTAAATATCGCGTTTCCGAGTGCCCAGAACGTTTTATCCTTATATCGGACAATTACGACGGCTGGGAAGTGAACCCTTACACAATTTCGATACACAGCGTGTTGGAAAAGGTCAATATCGCGATTCCGTGTGTCCCAGAACGATTTATCATTATATCGGACGATTACGACGGCTAGGAATTGAATCCATAGCTTCTTTCATTACACAGCGCGTGGAAAAGGTAAATATCGCAGATCCGAGTCACCTAGAGCGATGTATCGTTATATCGGACGATTACGAGAGCTAGGAAGCGAATCCTTAGCTTCTTTCGATACACAGAGCGTGGAAAAGATAAATATCGCGTATCCGAGTGCCCAGAACGTTTTATAGTTATATCGGACAATTACGACGGCTGGGAAGTTAATCCTTACCCAATTTCGATACACAGCGCGTTGGAAAAGGTCAGTATCGCGATTCCGAGTGTCTCAGAACGATTTATCGTTATATAGGACGATTACGACGGCTAGGAATTGAATTAATAGCTTCCTTCGATACACAGCGCGTGGAAAAGGTAAATATCGCAGATTCGAGTCACCTAGAGCGATTTATCGTTATATGGGACGATTACGAGAGCTAGGAAATGAATCCTTAGCTACTTTCGATGCACAGAGTTTGGAAAATCTAAATATCGCGTTTCCGAGTGCCCAGAACGTTTTATCGTTATATCGGACAATCACGACGGCTGGGAAGTGAATCCTTACCCAATTTCGATACACAGCGCGTTAGTAAAAGTCAGTATCGCGATTCCGAGTGTCCCAGAACGATTTATCGTTATATCGGACGATTACGACGGCTAGGAATTGAATCCATAGCTTCTTTCATTACACAGCGCGTGGAAAAGGTAAATATCGCAGGTTCGAGTCACCTAGAGCGATTTATCGTTATATCGGACGATTACGAGAGCTAGGAAGTGAATCCTTAGCTACTTTCGATGCACAGCGCTTGGAAAATCTAAATAACGCGTTTCCGAGTTCCCAGAACGTTTTATAGTTATATCGGACAATGACGACGGCTGGGAAGTGAATCCTTACACAATTTCGATACACAGCGCGTTGGAAAAGGTCAATATCGCGATTCCGAGTGTCCCAGAACGATTTATCGTTATATCGGACGATTACGACGGCTAGGAATTGAATCCATAGCTACTTTGGATACACAGCGCGTGGAAAAGGTAAATTTCGCGTTTCCGAGTGCCCAGAACGTTTTATCGTTATATCGGACAATTACGACGGCTGGGAAGTTAATCCTTACCCAATTTCGATACACAGCGCGTTGGTAAAGGTCAGTATCGCGATTCCGAGTGTCTCAGAACGATTTATCGTTATATAGGACGATTACGACGGCTAGGAATTGAATCCATAGCTTCCTTCGATACACAGCGCGTGGAAAAGGTAAATATCGCAGATTCGAGTCACCTAGAGCGATTTATCGTTATATCGGACGATTACGAGAGCTAGGAAGTGAATCCTCAGCTACTTTCGATGCACAGCCCTTGGAAAATCTAAATATCGCGTTTCCGAGTGCCCAGAACGTTTTATCGTTATATCGGACAATGACGACGGCTGGGAAATGAATCCTTACCCAATTTCGATACACAGCGCGTTGGTAAAAGTCAGTATCGCGATTCCGAGTGTCCCAGAACGATTTATCGTTATATCGGACGATTACGACGGCTAGGAATTGAATCCATAGCTACTTTGGATACACAGCGCGTGGAAAAGGTAAATTTCGCGTTTCCGAGTGCCCAGAACGTTTTATCGTTATATCGGACAATTACGACGGCTGGGAAGTTAATCCTTACCCAATTTCGATACACAGCGCGTTGGAAAAGGTCAGTATCGCGATTCCGAGTGTCTCAGAACGATTTATCGTTATATAGGACAATTACGACGGCTACGAATTGAATCCATAGCTTCCTTCGATACACAGCGCGTGGAAAAGGTAAATATCGCAGATTCGAGTCACCTAGAGCGATTTATCGTTATATCGGGCGATTACGAGAGCTAGGAAGTGAATCCTTAGCTTCTTTCGATACACAGAGCGTGGAAAAGGTAAATATCGCGTATCCGAGTGCCCAGAATGTTTTATCGTTATATCGGACAATTACGACGGCTGGGAAGTTAATCCTTACCCAATTTCGATACACAGCGCGTTGGTAAAAGTCAGTATCGCGATTCCGAGTGTCCCAGAACGATTTATCGTTATATCGGACGATTACGACGGCTAGGAATTGAATCCATAGCTTCTTTCATTACACAGCGCGGGGAAAAGGTAAATATCGCAGATTCGAGTCACCTAGAGCGATTTATCGTTCTATCGGACGATTACGAGAGCTAGGAAGTGAATCCTTAGCTACTTTCGATGCACAGCGCTTGGAAAATCTAAATATCGCGTTTCCGAGTGCCCAGAACGTTTTATCGTTATATCGGACAATGACGACGGCTGGGAAGTAAATCCTTACCCAATTTCGATACACAGCGCGTTGGTAAAAGTCAGTATCGCGGTTCCGAGTGTCCCAGAACGATTTATCGTTATATCGGACGATTACGAGAGCTAGGAAGTGAATCATTAGCTTCTTTCGATACACAGCGCGTGGAAAAGGTAAATATCGCGTATCCGAGTGCCCAGAATGTTTTATCGTTATATCGGACAATTACGACGGCTGGGAAGTGAACCCTTACACAATTTCGATACACAGCGCGTTGGCAAAGGTCAGTATCACGATTCCGAGTGTCTCAGAACGATTTATCGTTATATAGGACGATTACGACGGCTAGGAATTGAATCCATAGCTTCCTTCGATACACAGCGCGTGGAAAAGGTAAATATCGCAGATTCGAGTCACCTAGAGCGATTTATCGTTATATCGGACGATTACGAGAGCTAGGAAGTGAATCCTTAGCTACTTTCGATGCACAGCGCTTGGAAAATCTAAATATCGCGTTTCCGAGTGCCCAGAACGTTTTATCGTTATATCGGACAATGACGACGGCTGGGAAGTAAATCCTTACCCAATTTCGATACACAGCGCGTTGGTAAAAGTCAGTATCGCGGTTCCGAGTGTCCCAGAACGATTTATCGTTATATCGGACGATTACGACGGCTAGGAATTGAATCCATAGCTTCTTTCATTACACAGCGCGTGGAAAAGGTATATATCGCAGATCCGAGTCACCTAGAGCGATGTATCGTTATATCGGACGATTACGAGAGCTAGGAAGTGAATCATTAGCTTCTTTCGATACACAGCGCGTGGAAAAGGTAAATATCGCGTATCCGAGTGCCCAGAATGTTTTATCGTTATATCGCACAATTACGACGGCTGGGAAGTGAACCCTTACACAATTTCGATACACAGCGCGTTGGCAAAGGTCAGTATCACGATTCCGAGTGTCTCAGAACGATTTATCGTTATATAGGACGATTACGACGGCTAGGAATTGAATCCATAGCTTCCTTCGATACACAGCGCGTGGAAAAGGTAAATATCGCAGATTCGAGTCACCTAGAGCGATTTATCGTTATATCGGACGATTACGAGAGCTAGGAAGTGAATCCTTAGCTACTTTCGATGCACAGCGCTTGGAAAATCTAAATAACGCGTTTCCGAGTTCCCAGAACGTTTTATAGTTATATCGGACAATGACGACGGCTGGGAAGTGAATCCTTACACAATTTCGATACACAGCGCGTTGGAAAAGGTCAATATCGCGATTCCGAGTGTCCCAGAACGATTTATCGTTATATCGGACGATTACGACGGCTAGGAATTGAATCCATAGCTACTTTGGATACACAGCGCGTGGAAAAGGTAAATTTCGCGTTTCCGAGTGCCCAGAACGTTTTATCGTTATATCGGACAATTACGACGGCTGGGAAGTTAATCCTTACCCAATTTCGATACACAGCGCGTTGGTAAAGGTCAGTATCGCGATTCCGAGTGTCTCAGAACGATTTATCGTTATATAGGACGATTACGACGGCTAGGAATTGAATCCATAGCTTCCTTCGATACACAGCGCGTGGAAAAGGTAAATATCGCAGATTCGAGTCACCTAGAGCGATTTATCGTTATATCGGACGATTACGAGAGCTAGGAAGTGAATCCTCAGCTACTTTCGATGCACAGCCCTTGGAAAATCTAAATATCGCGTTTCCGAGTGCCCAGAACGTTTTATCGTTATATCGGACAATGACGACGGCTGGGAAATGAATCCTTACCCAATTTCGATACACAGCGCGTTGGTAAAAGTCAGTATCGCGATTCCGAGTGTCCCAGAACGATTTATCGTTATATCGGACGATTACGACGGCTAGGAATTGAATCCATAGCTACTTTGGATACACAGCGCGTGGAAAAGGTAAATTTCGCGTTTCCGAGTGCCCAGAACGTTTTATCGTTATATCGGACAATTACGACGGCTGGGAAGTTAATCCTTACCCAATTTCGATACACAGCGCGTTGGAAAAGGTCAGTATCGCGATTCCGAGTGTCTCAGAACGATTTATCGTTATATAGGACAATTACGACGGCTACGAATTGAATCCATAGCTTCCTTCGATACACAGCGCGTGGAAAAGGTAAATATCGCAGATTCGAGTCACCTAGAGCGATTTATCGTTATATCGGGCGATTACGAGAGCTAGGAAGTGAATCCTTAGCTTCTTTCGATACACAGAGCGTGGAAAAGGTAAATATCGCGTATCCGAGTGCCCAGAATGTTTTATCGTTATATCGGACAATTACGACGGCTGGGAAGTTAATCCTTACCCAATTTCGATACACAGCGCGTTGGTAAAAGTCAGTATCGCGATTCCGAGTGTCCCAGAACGATTTATCGTTATATCGGACGATTACGACGGCTAGGAATTGAATCCATAGCTTCTTTCATTACACAGCGCGGGGAAAAGGTAAATATCGCAGATTCGAGTCACCTAGAGCGATTTATCGTTATATCGGACGATTACGAGAGCTAGGAAGTGAATCCTTAGCTACTTTCGATGCACAGCGCTTGGAAAATCTAAATATCGCGTTTCCGAGTGCCCAGAACGTTTTATCGTTATATCGGACAATGACGACGGCTGGGAAGTAAATCCTTACCCAATTTCGATACACAGCGCGTTGGTAAAAGTCAGTATCGCGGTTCCGAGTGTCCCAGAACGATTTATCGTTATATCGGACGATTACGACGGCTAGGAATTGAATCCATAGCTTCTTTCATTACACAGCGCGTGGAAAAGGTATATATCGCAGATCCGAGTCACCTAGAGCGATGTATCGTTATATCGGACGATTACGAGAGCTAGGAAGTGAATCATTAGCTTCTTTCGATACACAGCGCGTGGAAAAGGTAAATATCGCGTATCCGAGTGCCCAGAATGTTTTATCGTTATATCGGACAATTACGACGGCTGGGAAGTGAACCCTTACACAATTTCGATACACAGCGCGTTGGCAAAGGTCAGTATCACGATTCCGAGTGTCTCAGAACGATTTATCGTTATATAGGACGATTACGACGGCTAGGAATTGAATCCATAGCTTCCTTCGATACACAGCGCGTGGAAAAGGTAAATATCGCAGATTCGAGTCACCTAGAGCGATTTATCGTTATATCGGACGATTACGAGAGCTAGGAAGTGAATCCTCAGCTACTTTCGATGCACAGCCCTTGGAAAATATAAATATCGCGTTTCCGAGTGCCCAGAACGTTTTATCGTTATATCGGACAATGACGACGGCTGGGAAGTGAATCCTTACCCAATTTCGATACACAGCGCGTTGGTAAAAGTCAGTATCGCGATTCCGAGTGTCCCAGAACGATTTATCGTTATATCGGACGATTACGACGGCTAGGAATTGAATCCATAGCTACTTTGGATACACAGCGCGTGGAAAAGGTAAATTTCGCGTTTCCGAGTGCCCAGAACGTTTTATCGTTATATCGGACAATTACGACGGCTGGGAAGTTAATCCTTACACAATTTCGATACACAGCGCGTTGGAAAAGGTCAGTATCGCGATTCCGAGTGTCTCAGAACGATTTATCGTTATATAGGACGATTACGACGGCTAGGAATTGAATCCATAGCTTCTTTCGATACACAGAGCGTGGAAAAGGTAAATATCGCGTATCCGAGTGCCCAGAACGTTTTATCGTTATATCGGACAATTACGACGGCTGGGAAGTTAATCCTTACCCAATTTCGATACACAGCGCGTTGGAAAAGGTCAGTATCGCGATTCCGAGTGTCTATGAACGATTTATCGTTATATAGGACGATTACGACGGCTAGGAATTGAATTAATAGCTTCCTTCGATACACAGCGCGTGGAAAAGGTAAATATCGCAGATTCGAGTCACCTAGAACGATTTATCGTTATAACGGACGATTACGAGAGCTAGGAAATGAATCCTTAGCTACTTTCGATGCACAGCGCTTGGAAAATCTAAATATCGCGTTTCCGAGTGCCCAGAACGTTTTATCGTTATATCGGACAATCACGATGGCTGGGAAGTGAATCCTTACCCAATTTCGATACACAGCGCGTTGGCAAAGGTCAGTATCGCGATTCCGAGTGTCTCAGAACGATTTATCGTTATATAGGACGATTACGACGGCTAGGAATTGAATTAATAGCTTCCTTCGATACACAGCGCGTGGAAAAGGTAAATATGGCAGATTCGAGTCACCTAGAGCGATTTATCGTTATATCGGACGATTACGAGAGCTAGGAAGTGAATCCTTAGCTACTTTCGATGCACAGCGCTTGGAAAATCTAAATATCGCGTTTCCGAGTGCCCAGAACGTTTTATCGTTATATCGGACAATGACGACGGCTTGGAAGTGAATCCTTACCCAATTTCGATACACAGCGCGTTGGTAAAAGTCAGTATCGCGGTTCCGAGTGTCCCAGAACGATTTATCGTTATATCGGACGATTACGACGGCTAGGAATTGAATCCATAGCTTCTTTCATTACACAGCGCGTGGAAAAGGTATATATCGCAGATCCGAGTCACCTAGAGCGATGTATCGTTATATCGGACGATTACGAGAGCTAGGAAGTGAATCATTAGCTTCTTTCGATACACAGCGCGTGGAAAAGGTAAATATCGCGTTTCCGAGTGCCCAGAACGTTTTATCGTTATATCGGACAATTACGACGGCTGGGAAGTTAATCCTTACCCAATTTCGATACACAGCGCGTTGGAAAAGGTCAGTATCGCGATTCCGAGTGTCTATGAACGATTTATCGTTATATAGGATGATTACGACGGCTAGGAATTGAATCCATAGCTTCCTTCGATACACAGCGCGTGGAAAAGGTAAATATCGCAGATTCGAGTCACCTAGAGCGATTTATCGTTATATCGGACGATTACGAGAGCTAGGAAGTGAATCCTCAGCTACTTTCGATGCACAGCCCTTGGAAAATATAAATATCGCGTTTCCGAGTGCCCAGAACGTTTTATCGTTATATCGGACAATGACGACGGCTGGGAAGTGAATCCTTACCCAATTTCGATACACAGCGCGTTGGTAAAAGTCAGTATCGCGATTCCGAGTGTCCCAGAACGATTTATCGTTATATCGGACGATTACGACGGCTAGGAATTGAATCCATAGCTACTTTGGATACACAGCGCGTGGAAAAGGTAAATTTCGCGTTTCCGAGTGCCCAGAACGTTTTATCGTTATATCGGACAATTACGACGGCTGGGAAGTTAATCCTTACCCAATTTCGATACACAGCGCGTTGGAAAAGGTCAGTATCGCGATTCCGAGTGTCTCAGAACGATTTATCGTTATATAGGACAATTACGACGGCTACGAATTGAATCCATAGCTTCCTTCGATACACAGCGCGTGGAAAAGGTAAATATCGCAGATTCGAGTCACCTAGAGCGATTTATCGTTATATCGGGCGATTACGAGAGCTAGGAAGTGAATCCTTAGCTTCTTTCGATACACAGAGCGTGGAAAAGGTAAATATCGCGTATCCGAGTGCCCAGAATGTTTTATCGTTATATCGGACAATTACGACGGCTGGGAAGTGAACCCTTACACAATTTCGATACACAGCGCGTTGGCAAAGGTCAGTATCACGATTCCGAGTGTCACAGAACGATTTATCGTTATATAGGACGATTACGACGGCTAGGAATTGAATCCATAGCTTCCTTCGATACACAGCGCGTGGAAAAGGTAAATATCGCAGATTCGAGTCACCTAGAGCGATTTATCGTTATATCGGACGATTACGAGAGCTAGGAAGTGAATCCTCAGCTACTTTCGATGCACAGCCCTTGGAAAATATAAATATCGCGTTTCCGAGTGCCCAGAACGTTTTATCGTTATATCGGACAATGACGACGGCTGGGAAGTGAATCCTTACCCAATTTCGATACACAGCGCGTTGGTAAAAGTCAGTATCGCGATTCCGAGTGTCCCAGAACGATTTATCGTTATATCGGACGATTACGACGGCTAGGAATTGAATCCATAGCTACTTTGGATACACAGCGCGTGGAAAAGGTAAATTTCTCGTTTCCGAGTGCCCAGAACGTTTTATCGTTATATCGGACGATTACGAGAGCTAGGAAGTGAATCATTAGCTTCTTTCGATACACAGCGCGTGGAAAAGGTAAATATCGCGTTTCCGAGTGCCCAGAACGTTTTATCGTTATATCGGACAATTACGACGGCTGGGAAGTAAATCCTTACCCAATTTCGATACACAGCGCGTTGGTAAAAGTCAGTATCGCGGTTCCGAGTGTCCCAGAACGATTTATCGTTATATCGGACGATTACGAGAGCTAGGAAGTGAATCATTAGCTTCTTTCGATACACAGCGCGTGGAAAAGGTAAATATCGCGTTTCCGAGTGCCCAGAACGTTTTATCGTTATATCGGACAATTACGACGGCTGGGAAGTTAATCCTTACCCAATTTCGATACACAGCGCGTTGGAAAAGGTCAGTATCGCGATTCCGAGTGTCTATGAACGATTTATCGTTATATAGGATGATTACGACGGCTAGGAATTGAATCCATAGCTTCCTTCGATACACAGCGCGTGGAAAAGGTAAATATCGCAGATTCGAGTCACCTAGAGCGATTTATCGTTATATCGGACGATTACGAGAGCTAGGAAGTGAATCCTCAGCTACTTTCGATGCACAGCCCTTGGAAAATATAAATATCGCGTTTCCGAGTGCCCAGAACGTTTTATCGTTATATCGGACAATGACGACGGCTGGGAAGTGAATCCTTACCCAATTTCGATACACAGCGCGTTGGTAAAAGTCAGTATCGCGATTCCGAGTGTCCCAGAACGATTTATCGTTATATCGGACGATTACGACGGCTAGGAATTGAATCCATAGCTTCTTTCATTACACAGCGCGTGGAAAAGGTAAATATCGCAGATCCGAGTCACCTAGAGCGATGTATCGTTATATCGGACGATTACGAGAGCTAGGAAGTGAATCATTAGCTTCTTTCGATACACAGCGCGTGGAAAAGGTAAATATCGCGTTTCCGAGTGCCCAGAACGTTTTATCCTTATATCGGACAATTACGACGGCTGGGAAGTGAACCCTTACACAATTTCGATACACAGCGTGTTGGAAAAGGTCAATATCGCGATTCCGTGTGTCCCAGAACGATTTATCATTATATCGGACGATTACGACGGCTAGGAATTGAATCCATAGCTTCTTTCATTACACAGCGCGTGGAAAAGGTAAATATCGCAGATCCGAGTCACCTAGAGCGATGTATCGTTATATCGGACGATTACGAGAGCTAGGAAGCGAATCCTTAGCTTCTTTCGATACACAGAGCGTGGAAAAGATAAATATCGCGTATCCGAGTGCCCAGAACGTTTTATAGTTATATCGGACAATTACGACGGTTGGGAAGTGAACCCTTACACAATTTCGATACACAGCGGGTTGGAAAAGGTCAATATCGCGATTCCGTGTGTCCCAGAACGATTTATCATTATATCGGACGATTACGACGGCTAGGAATTGAATCCATTGCTTCTTTCATTACACAGCGCGTGGAAAAGGTAAATATCGCAGATCCGAGTCACCTAGAGCGATGTATCGTTATATCGGACGATTACGAGAGCTAGGAAGTGAATCCTTAGCTTCTTTCGATACACAGAGCGTGGAAAACGTAAATATCGCGTATCCGAGTGCCCAGAACGTTTTATCGTTATATCGGACAATTACGACGGCTGGGAAGTTAATCCTTACCCAATTTCGATACACAGCGCGTTGGTAAAAGTCAGTATCGCGATTCCGAGTGTCCCAAAACGATTTATCGTTATATAGGACGATTACGACGGCTAGGAATTGAATCCATAGCTTCCTTCGATACACAGCGCGTGGAAAAGGTAAATATCGCAGATTCGAGTCACCTAGAGCGATTTATCGTTATATCGCACGATTACGAGAGCTAGGAAGTGAATCCTTAGCTACTTTCGATGCACAGCGCTTGGAAAATCTAAATATCGCGTTTCCGAGTGCCTAGAACGTTTATCGTTATATCGGACAATGACGACGGCTGGGAAGTGAATCCTTACCCAATTTCGATACACAGCGCGTTGGTAAAAGTCAGTATCGCGATTCCGAGTGTCTCAGAACGATTTATCGTTATATAGGACGATTACGACGGCTAGGAATTAAATCCATAGCTTCCTTCGATACACAGCGCGTGGAAAAGGTAAATATCGCAGATTCGAGTCACCTAGAGCGATTTATAGTTATATCGGACGATTACGAGAGCTAGGAAGTGAATCCTTAGCTTCTTTCGATACACAGCGCGTGGAAAAGGTAAATATCGCGTTTCCGAGTGCCCAGAAATTTTTATCGTTATATCGGACAACTACGACGGCTGGGAAGTGAATCCTTACACAATTTCGATACACAGCGCGTTGGAAAAGGTCAATATCGCGATTCCGTGTGTCCCAGAACGATTTATCATTATATCGGACGATTACGACGGCTAGGAATTGAATCCATAGCTTCTTTCGATACACAGCGCGAGGAAAAGGTAGATATCGCAGATTCGAGTCACCTAGTGCGATTTATCGTTATATCGGACGATTACGAGAGCTACGAAGTGAATCCTTAGCTTCTGTCGATACACAGGGCGTGGAAAAGGTAAATATCGCGTTTCCGAGTGCCCAGAAAGTTTTATCGTTATATCGGACAATTACGACGGCTGGGAAGTGAACCCTTACATAATTTCGATACACAGCGCGTTGGAAAAGGTCAATATCGCGATTCCGAGTGTCTCAGATCGATTTATCGTTATATAGGACGATTACGACGGCTAGGAATTGAATCCATAGCTTCTTTCATTACACAGCGCGTGGAAAAGGTAAATATCGTAGATTCGAGTCACCTAGAGCGATTTATTGTTATATCGGACGATTACGAGAGCTAGGAAATGAATCCTTAGCTACTTTCGATGCACAGCGCTTGGAAATGCTAAATATCGCGTTTCCGAGTGCCCAGAACGTTTTGTCGTTATATCGGACAATGACGACGGCTGGGAAGTGAATCCTTACCCAATTTCGATACACAGCGCGTTGGTAAAGGTCAGTATCGCGATTCCGAGTGTCTCAGAACGATTTATCGTTATATAGGACGATTACGACGGCTAGGAATTGAATCCATAGCTTCCTTCGATACACAGCGCGTGGAAAAGGTAAATATCGCAGATTCGAGTCACCTAGAGCGATTTATCGTTATATCGGACGATTACGAGAGCTAGGAAGTGAATCCTTAGCTACTTTCGATGCACAGCGCTTGGAAAATCTAAATATCGCGTTTCCGAGTGCCCAGAACGTTTTATCGTTATATCGCACAATGACGACGGCTGGGAAGTGAATCCTTACCCAATTTCGATACACAGCGCGTTGGTGAAAGTCAGTATCGCGATTCCGAGTGTCCCAGAACGATTTATCGTTATATCGGACGATTACGACGGCTAGGAATTGAATCCATAGCTTCTTTCATTACACAGCGCGTGGAAAAGGTAAATATCGCAGATCCGAGTCACCTAGAGCGATGTATCGTTATATCGGACGATTACGAGAGCTAGGAAGTGAATCATTAGCTTCTTTCGATACACAGCGCGTGGAAAAGGTAAATATCGCGTTTCCGAGTGCCCAGAACGTTTTATCCTTATATCGGACAATTACGACGGCTGGGAAGTGAACCCTTACACAATTTCGATACACAGCGTGTTGGAAAAGGTCAATATCGCGATTCCGTGTGTCCCAGAACGATTTATCATTATATCGGACGATTACGACGGCTAGGAATTGAATCCATAGCTCCTTTCATTACACAGCGCGTGGAAAAGGTAAATATCGCAGATCCGAGTCACCTAGAGCGATGTATCGTTATATCGGACGATTACGAGAGCTAGGAAGCGAATCCTTAGCTTCTTTCGATACACAGAGCGTGGAAAAGATAAATATCGCGTATCCGAGTGCCCAGAACGTTTTATAGTTATATCGGACAATTACGACGGCTGGGAAGTTAATCCTTACCCAATTTCGATACACAGCGCGTTGGAAAAGGTCAGTATCGCGATTCCGAGTGTCTCAGAACGATTTATCGTTATATAGGACGATTACGACGGCTAGGAATTGAATTAATAGCTTCCTTCGATACACAGCGCGTGGAAAAGGTAAATATCGCAGGTTCGAGTCACCTAGAGCGATTTATCGTTATATCGGACGATTACGAGAGCTAGGAAGTGAATCCTTAGCTACTTTCGATGCACAGAGTTTGGAAAATCTAAATATCGCGTTTCCGAGTTCCCAGAACGTTTTATAGTTATATCGGACAATGACGACGGCTGGGAAGTGAATCCTTACCCAATTTCGATACACAGCACGTTGGTAAAAGTCAGTATCGCGATTCCGAGTGTCCCAGAACGATTTATCATTATATCGGACGATTACGACGGCTAGGAATTGAATCCATAGCTTCTGTCGAT
Source organism: Nomada goodeniana (assembly GCA_963969485.1). Classification (NCBI taxonomy): domain Eukaryota; kingdom Metazoa; phylum Arthropoda; class Insecta; order Hymenoptera; family Apidae; genus Nomada; species Nomada goodeniana. Next base: position 10,426,883 of record OZ018303.1, read on the forward strand.
ACACAGAGCGTGGAAAAGGTAAATATCGCGTATCCGAGTGCCCAGAACGTTTTATCGTTATATCGGACAATTACGACGGCTGGGAAGTTAATCCTTACCCAATTTCGATACACAGCGCGTTGGAAAAGGTCAGTATCGCGATTCCGAGTGTCTATGAACGATTTATCGTTATATAGGACGATTACGACGGCTAGGAATTGAATTAATAGCTTCCTTCGATACACAGCGCGTGGAAAAGGTAAATATCGCAGATTCGAGTCACCTAGAACGATTTATCGTTATAACGGACGATTACGAGAGCTAGGAAATGAATCCTTAGCTACTTTCGATGCACAGCGCTTGGAAAATCTAAATATCGCGTTTCCGAGTGCCCAGAACGTTTTATCGTTATATCGGACAATCATGATGGCTGGGAAGTGAATCCTTACCCAATTTCGATACACAGCGCGTTGGCAAAGGTCAGTATCGCGATTCCGAGTGTCTCAGAACGATTTATCGTTATATAGGACGATTACGACGGCTAGGAATTGAATTAATAGCTTCCTTCGATACACAGCGCGTGGAAAAGGTAAATATGGCAGATTCGAGTCACCTAGAGCGATTTATCGTTATATCGGACGATTACGAGAGCTAGGAAGTGAATCCTTAGCTACTTTCGATGCACAGCGCTTGGAAAATCTAAATATCGCGTTTCCGAGTGCCCAGAACGTTTTATCGTTATATCGGACAATGACGACGGCTTGGAAGTGAATCCTTACCCAATTTCGATACACAGCGCGTTGGTAAAAGTCAGTATCGCGGTTCCGAGTGTCCCAGAACGATTTATCGTTATATCGGACGATTACGACGGCTAGGAATTGAATCCATAGCTTCTTTCATTACACAGCGCGTGGAAAAGGTATATATCGCAGATCCGAGTCACCTAGAGCGATGTATCGTTATATCGGACGATTACGAGAGCTAGGAAGTGAATCATTAGCTTCTTTCGATACACAGCGCGTGGAAAAGGTAAATATCGCGTTTCCGAGTGCCCAGAACGTTTTATCGTTATATCGGACAATTACGACGGCTGGGAAGTTAATCCTTACCCAATTTCGATACACAGCGCGTTGGAAAAGGTCAGTATCGCGATTCCGAGTGTCTATGAACGATTTATCGTTATATAGGATGATTACGACGGCTAGGAATTGAATCCATAGCTTCCTTCGATACACAGCGCGTGGAAAAGGTAAATATCGCAGATTCGAGTCACCTAGAGCGATTTATCGTTATATCGGACGATTACGAGAGCTAGGAAGTGAATCCTCAGCTACTTTCGATGCACAGCCCTTGGAAAATATAAATATCGCGTTTCCGAGTGCCCAGAACGTTTTATCGTTATATCGGACAATGACGACGGCTGGGAAGTGAATCCTTACCCAATTTCGATACACAGCGCGTTGGTAAAAGTCAGTATCGCGATTCCGAGTGTCCCAAAACGATTTATCGTTATATAGGACGATTACGACGGCTAGGAATTGAATCCATAGCTTCCTTCGATACACAGCGCGTGGAAAAGGTAAATATCGCAGATTCGAGTCACCTAGAGCGATTTATCGTTATATCGCACGATTACGAGAGCTAGGAAGTGAATCCTTAGCTACTTTCGATGCACAGCGCTTGGAAAATCTAAATATCGCGTTTCCGAGTGCCTAGAACGTTTATCGTTATATCGGACAATGACGACGGCTGGGAAGTGAATCCTTACCCAATTTCGATACACAGCGCGTTGGTAAAAGTCAGTATCGCGATTCCGAGTGTCTCAGAACGATTTATCGTTATATAGGACGATTACGACGGCTAGGAATTAAATCCATAGCTTCCTTCGATACACAGCGCGTGGAAAAGGTAAATATCGCAGATTCGAGTCACCTAGAGCGATTTATAGTTATATCGGACGATTACGAGAGCTAGGAAGTGAATCCTTAGCTTCTTTCGATACACAGCGCGTGGAAAAGGTAAATATCGCGTTTCCGAGTGCCCAGAAATTTTTATCGTTATATCGGACAACTACGACGGCTGGGAAGTGAATCCTTACACAATTTCGATACACAGCGCGTTGGAAAAGGTCAATATCGCGATTCCGTGTGTCCCAGAACGATTTATCATTATATCGGACGATTACGACGGCTAGGAATTGAATCCATAGCTTCTTTCGATACACAGCGCGAGGAAAAGGTAGATATCGCAGATTCGAGTCACCTAGTGCGATTTATCGTTATATCGGACGATTACGAGAGCTACGAAGTGAATCCTTAGCTTCTGTCGATACACAGGGCGTGGAAAAGGTAAATATCGCGTTTCCGAGTGCCCAGAAAGTTTTATCGTTATATCGGACAATTACGACGGCTGGGAAGTGAACCCTTACATAATTTCGATACACAGCGCGTTGGAAAAGGTCAATATCGCGATTCCGAGTGTCTCAGATCGATTTATCGTTATATAGGACGATTACGACGGCTAGGAATTGAATCCATAGCTTCTTTCATTACACAGCGCGTGGAAAAGGTAAATATCGTAGATTCGAGTCACCTAGAGCGATTTATTGTTATATCGGACGATTACGAGAGCTAGGAAATGAATCCTTAGCTACTTTCGATGCACAGCGCTTGGAAATGCTAAATATCGCGTTTCCGAGTGCCCAGAACGTTTTGTCGTTATATCGGACAATGACGACGGCTGGGAAGTGAATCCTTACCCAATTTCGATACACAGCGCGTTGGTAAAGGTCAGTATCGCGATTCCGAGTGTCTCAGAACGATTTATCGTTATATAGGACGATTACGACGGCTAGGAATTGAATCCATAGCTTCCTTCGATACACAGCGCGTGGAAAAGGTAAATATCGCAGATTCGAGTCACCTAGAGCGATTTATCGTTATATCGGACGATTACGAGAGCTAGGAAGTGAATCCTTAGCTACTTTCGATGCACAGCGCTTGGAAAATCTAAATATCGCGTTTCCGAGTGCCCAGAACGTTTTATCGTTATATCGCACAATGACGACGGCTGGGAAGTGAATCCTTACCCAATTTCGATACACAGCGCGTTGGTGAAAGTCAGTATCGCGATTCCGAGTGTCCCAGAACGATTTATCGTTATATCGGACGATTACGACGGCTAGGAATTGAATCCATAGCTTCTTTCATTACACAGCGCGTGGAAAAGGTAAATATCGCAGATCCGAGTCACCTAGAGCGATGTATCGTTATATCGGACGATTACGAGAGCTAGGAAGTGAATCATTAGCTTCTTTCGATACACAGCGCGTGGAAAAGGTAAATATCGCGTTTCCGAGTGCCCAGAACGTTTTATCCTTATATCGGACAATTACGACGGCTGGGAAGTGAACCCTTACACAATTTCGATACACAGCGTGTTGGAAAAGGTCAATATCGCGATTCCGTGTGTCCCAGAACGATTTATCATTATATCGGACGATTACGACGGCTAGGAATTGAATCCATAGCTCCTTTCATTACACAGCGCGTGGAAAAGGTAAATATCGCAGATCCGAGTCACCTAGAGCGATGTATCGTTATATCGGACGATTACGAGAGCTAGGAAGCGAATCCTTAGCTTCTTTCGATACACAGAGCGTGGAAAAGATAAATATCGCGTATCCGAGTGCCCAGAACGTTTTATAGTTATATCGGACAATTACGACGGCTGGGAAGTTAATCCTTACCCAATTTCGATACACAGCGCGTTGGAAAAGGTCAGTATCGCGATTCCGAGTGTCTCAGAACGATTTATCGTTATATAGGACGATTACGACGGCTAGGAATTGAATTAATAGCTTCCTTCGATACACAGCGCGTGGAAAAGGTAAATATCGCAGGTTCGAGTCACCTAGAGCGATTTATCGTTATATCGGACGATTACGAGAGCTAGGAAGTGAATCCTTAGCTACTTTCGATGCACAGAGTTTGGAAAATCTAAATATCGCGTTTCCGAGTTCCCAGAACGTTTTATAGTTATATCGGACAATGACGACGGCTGGGAAGTGAATCCTTACCCAATTTCGATACACAGCACGTTGGTAAAAGTCAGTATCGCGATTCCGAGTGTCCCAGAACGATTTATCATAATATCGGACGATTACGACGGCTAGGAATTGAATCCATAGCTTCTTTCGATACACAGAGCGTGGAAAAGGTAAATATCGCGTATCCGAGTGCCCAGAACGTTTTATCGTTATATCGGACAATTACGACGGCTGGGAAGTTAATCCTTACCCAATTTCGATACACAGCGCGTTGGAAAAGGTCAGTATCGCGATTCCGAGTGTCTATGAACGATTTATCGTTATATAGGACGATTACGACGGCTAGGAATTGAATTAATAGCTTCCTTCGATACACAGCGCGTGGAAAAGGTAAATATCGCAGATTCGAGTCACCTAGAACGATTTATCGTTATAACGGACGATTACGAGAGCTAGGAAATGAATCCTTAGCTACTTTCGATGCACAGCGCTTGGAAAATCTAAATATCGCGTTTCCGAGTGCCCAGAACGTTTTATCGTTATATCGGACAATCACGATGGCTGGGAAGTGAATCCTTACCCAATTTCGATACACAGCGCGTTGGCAAAGGTCAGTATCGCGATTCCGAGTGTCTCAGAACGATTTATCGTTATATAGGACGATTACGACGGCTAGGAATTGAATTAATAGCTTCCTTCGATACACAGCGCGTGGAAAAGGTAAATATGGCAGATTCGAGTCACCTAGAGCGATTTATCGTTATATCGGACGATTACGAGAGCTAGGAAGTGAATCCTTAGCTACTTTCGATGCACAGCGCTTGGAAAATCTAAATATCGCGTTTCCGAGTGCCCAGAACGTTTTATCGTTATATCGGACAATGACGACGGCTTGGAAGTGAATCCTTACCCAATTTCGATACACAGCGCGTTGGTAAAAGTCAGTATCGCGGTTCCGAGTGTCCCAGAACGATTTATCGTTATATCGGACGATTACGACGGCTAGGAATTGAATCCATAGCTTCTTTCATTACACAGCGCGTGGAAAAGGTATATATCGCAGATCCGAGTCACCTAGAGCGATGTATCGTTATATCGGACGATTACGAGAGCTAGGAAGTGAATCATTAGCTTCTTTCGATACACAGCGCGTGGAAAAGGTAAATATCGCGTTTCCGAGTGCCCAGAACGTTTTATCGTTATATCGGACAATTACGACGGCTGGGAAGTTAATCCTTACCCAATTTCGATACACAGCGCGTTGGAAAAGGTCAGTATCGCGATTCCGAGTGTCTATGAACGATTTATCGTTATATAGGATGATTACGACGGCTAGGAATTGAATCCATAGCTTCCTTCGATACACAGCGCGTGGAAAAGGTAAATATCGCAGATTCGAGTCACCTAGAGCGATTTATCGTTATATCGGACGATTACGAGAGCTAGGAAGTGAATCCTCAGCTACTTTCGATGCACAGCCCTTGGAAAATATAAATATCGCGTTTCCGAGTGCCCAGAACGTTTTATCGTTATATCGGACAATGACGACGGCTGGGAAGTGAATCCTTACCCAATTTCGATACACAGCGCGTTGGTAAAAGTCAGTATCGCGATTCCGAGTGTCCCAGAACGATTTATCGTTATATCGGACGATTACGACGGCTAGGAATTGAATCCATAGCTTCTTTCATTACACAGCGCGTGGAAAAGGTAAATATCGCAGATCCGAGTCACCTAGAGCGATGTATCGTTATATCGGACGATTACGAGAGCTAGGAAGTGAATCATTAGCTTCTTTCGATACACAGCGCGTGGAAAAGGTAAATATCGCGTTTCCGAGTGCCCAGAACGTTTCATCCTTATATCGGACAATTACGACGGCTGGGAAGTGAACCCTTACACAATTTCGATACACAGCGTGTTGGAAAAGGTCAATATCGCGATTCCGTGTGTCCCAGAACGATTTATCATTATATCGGACGATTACGACGGCTAGGAATTGAATCCATAGCTTCTTTCATTACACAGCGCGTGGAAAAGGTAAATATCGCAGATCCGAGTCACCTAGAGCGATGTATCGTTATATCGGACGATTACGAGAGCTAGGAAGCGAATCCTTAGCTTCTTTCGATACACAGAGCGTGGAAAAGATAAATATCGCGTATCCGAGTGCCCAGAACGTTTTATAGTTATATCGGACAATTACGACGGTTGGGAAGTGAACCCTTACACAATTTCGATACACAGCGGGTTGGAAAAGGTCAATATCGCGATTCCGTGTGTCCCAGAACGATTTATCATTATATCGGACGATTACGACGGCTAGGAATTGAATCCATTGCTTCTTTCATTACACAGCGCGTGGAAAAGGTAAATATCGCAGATCCGAGTCACCTAGAGCGATGTATCGTTATATCGGACGATTACGAGAGCTAGGAAGTGAATCCTTAGCTTCTTTCGATACACAGAGCGTGGAAAACGTAAATATCGCGTATCCGAGTGCCCAGAACGTTTTATCGTTATATCGGACAATTACGACGGCTGGGAAGTTAATCCTTACCCAATTTCGATACACAGCGCGTTGGTAAAAGTCAGTATCGCGATTCCGAGTGTCCCAAAACGATTTATCGTTATATAGGACGATTACGACGGCTAGGAATTGAATCCATAGCTTCCTTCGATACACAGCGCGTGGAAAAGGTAAATATCGCAGATTCGAGTCACCTAGAGCGATTTATCGTTATATCGCACGATTACGAGAGCTAGGAAGTGAATCCTTAGCTACTTTCGATGCACAGCGCTTGGAAAATCTAAATATCGCGTTTCCGAGTGCCTAGAACGTTTATCGTTATATCGGACAATGACGACGGCTGGGAAGTGAATCCTTACCCAATTTCGATACACAGCGCGTTGGTAAAAGTCAGTATCGCGATTCCGAGTGTCTCAGAACGATTTATCGTTATATAGGACGATTACGACGGCTAGGAATTAAATCCATAGCTTCCTTCGATACACAGCGCGTGGAAAAGGTAAATATCGCAGATTCGAGTCACCTAGAGCGATTTATAGTTATATCGGACGATTACGAGAGCTAGGAAGTGAATCCTTAGCTTCTTTCGATACACAGCGCGTGGAAAAGGTAAATATCGCGTTTCCGAGTGCCCAGAAATTTTTATCGTTATATCGGACAACTACGACGGCTGGGAAGTGAATCCTTACACAATTTCGATACACAGCGCGTTGGAAAAGGTCAATATCGCGATTCCGTGTGTCCCAGAACGATTTATCATTATATCGGACGATTACGACGGCTAGGAATTGAATCCATAGCTTCTTTCGATACACAGCGCGAGGAAAAGGTAGATATCGCAGATTCGAGTCACCTAGTGCGATTTATCGTTATATCGGACGATTACGAGAGCTACGAAGTGAATCCTTAGCTTCTGTCGATACACAGGGCGTGGAAAAGGTAAATATCGCGTTTCCGAGTGCCCAGAAAGTTTTATCGTTATATCGGACAATCACGATGGCTGGGAAGTGAATCCTTACCCAATTTCGATACACAGCGCGTTGGCAAAGGTCAGTATCGCGATTCCGAGTGTCTCAGAACGATTTATCGTTATATAGGACGATTACGACGGCTAGGAATTGAATTAATAGCTTCCTTCGATACACAGCGCGTGGAAAAGGTAAATATGGCAGATTCGAGTCACCTAGAGCGATTTATCGTTATATCGGACGATTACGAGAGCTAGGAAGTGAATCCTTAGCTACTTTCGATGCACAGCGCTTGGAAAATCTAAATATCGCGTTTCCGAGTGCCCAGAACGTTTTATCGTTATATCGGACAATGACGACGGCTTGGAAGTGAATCCTTACCCAATTTCGATACACAGCGCGTTGGTAAAAGTCAGTATCGCGGTTCCGAGTGTCCCAGAACGATTTATCGTTATATCGGACGATTACGACGGCTAGGAATTGAATCCATAGCTTCTTTCATTACACAGCGCGTGGAAAAGGTATATATCGCAGATCCGAGTCACCTAGAGCGATGTATCGTTATATCGGACGATTACGAGAGCTAGGAAGTGAATCATTAGCTTCTTTCGATACACAGCGCGTGGAAAAGGTAAATATCGCGTTTCCGAGTGCCCAGAACGTTTTATCGTTATATCGGACAATTACGACGGCTGGGAAGTTAATCCTTACCCAATTTCGATACACAGCGCGTTGGAAAAGGTCAGTATCGCGATTCCGAGTGTCTATGAACGATTTATCGTTATATAGGATGATTACGACGGCTAGGAATTGAATCCATAGCTTCCTTCGATACACAGCGCGTGGAAAAGGTAAATATCGCAGATTCGAGTCACCTAGAGCGATTTATCGTTATATCGGACGATTACGAGAGCTAGGAAGTGAATCCTCAGCTACTTTCGATGCACAGCCCTTGGAAAATATAAATATCGCGTTTCCGAGTGCCCAGAACGTTTTATCGTTATATCGGACAATGACGACGGCTGGGAAGTGAATCCTTACCCAATTTCGATACACAGCGCGTTGGTAAAAGTCAGTATCGCGATTCCGAGTGTCCCAGAACGATTTATCGTTATATCGGACGATTACGACGGCTAGGAATTGAATCCATAGCTTCTTTCATTACACAGCGCGTGGAAAAGGTAAATATCGCAGATCCGAGTCACCTAGAGCGATGTATCGTTATATCGGACGATTACGAGAGCTAGGAAGTGAATCATTAGCTTCTTTCGATACACAGCGCGTGGAAAAGGTAAATATCGCGTTTCCGAGTGCCCAGAACGTTTTATCCTTATATCGGACAATTACGACGGCTGGGAAGTGAACCCTTACACAATTTCGATACACAGCGTGTTGGAAAAGGTCAATATCGCGATTCCGTGTGTCCCAGAACGATTTATCATTATATCGGACGATTACGACGGCTAGGAATTGAATCCATAGCTTCTTTCATTACACAGCGCGTGGAAAAGGTAAATATCGCAGATCCGAGTCACCTAGAGCGATGTATCGTTATATCGGACGATTACGAGAGCTAGGAAGCGAATCCTTAGCTTCTTTCGATACACAGAGCGTGGAAAAGATAAATATCGCGTATCCGAGTGCCCAGAACGTTTTATAGTTATATCGGACAATTACGACGGTTGGGAAGTGAACCCTTACACAATTTCGATACACAGCGGGTTGGAAAAGGTCAATATCGCGATTCCGTGTGTCCCAGAACGATTTATCATTATATCGGACGATTACGACGGCTAGGAATTGAATCCATTGCTTCTTTCATTACACAGCGCGTGGAAAAGGTAAATATCGCAGATCCGAGTCACCTAGAGCGATGTATCGTTATATCGGACGATTACGAGAGCTAGGAAGTGAATCCTTAGCTTCTTTCGATACACAGAGCGTGGAAAACGTAAATATCGCGTATCCGAGTGCCCAGAACGTTTTATCGTTATATCGGACAATTACGACGGCTGGGAAGTTAATCCTTACCCAATTTCGATACACAGCGCGTTGGTAAAAGTCAGTATCGCGATTCCGAGTGTCCC
>OZ018303.1:10436694-10462967 GCA_963969485.1 Nomada goodeniana
GGAAACGCGATATTTACCTTTTCCACGCGCTGTGTATCGAAAGAAGCTAATGATTCACTTCCTAGCTCTCGTAATCGTCCGATATAACGATACATCGCTCTAGGTGACTCGGATCTGCGATATTTACCTTTTCCACGCGCTGTGTAATGAAAGAAGCTATGGATTCAATTCCTAACCGTCGTAATCGTCCTATATAACGATAAATCGTTCTGAGACACTCGGAATCGCGATACTGACCTTTTCCAACGCGCTGTGTATCGAAATTGGGTAAGGATTAACTTTCCAGCCGTCGTAATTGTCCGATATAACGATAAAACGTTCTGGGCACTCGGAAACGCGAAATTTACCTTTTCCACGCGCTGTGTATCCAAAGTAGCTATGGATTCAATTCCTAGCCGTCGTAATCGTCCGATATAACGATAAATCGTTCTGGGACACTCGGAATCGCGATACTGACTTTTACCAACGCGCTGTGTATCGAAATTGGGTAAGGATTCACTTCCCAGCCGTCGTCATTGTCCGATATAACGATAAAACGTTCTGGGCACTCGGAAACGCGATATTTACCTTTTCCACGCGCTGTGTATCGAAAGAAGCTAATGATTCACTTCCTAGCTCTCGTAATCGTCCGATATAACGATACATCGCTCTAGGTGACTCGGATCTGCGATATTTACCTTTTCCACGCGCTGTGTAATGAAAGAAGCTATGGATTCAATTCCTAGCCGTCGTAATCGTCCGATATAATGATAAATCGTTCTGGGACACACGGAATCGCGATATTTACCGTTTCCACGCACAGTTGATCGAAATTGACTAAGGATTCACTTTCCAGCCCTCGTAATCGTCCGATATTACGATAAATGGTTGTAGGAGACTCGGAATCCCGATATTTACCGTTTAAAAAGCGTTGATTATCAAAATTGGCTAAGGATTCACTTTCCAGCCCTCGTAATCGTCCGATATAACGATAAATGGTTGTAGGAGACTCGGAATCGCGATATTTACCGTTTCCACGCGTTGTTTATCGAAATTGGCTAAGGATTCACTTTCCAGCCCTCTTATCGTACGATATAACGAATAAAACGTTCTGGGCACTCGGAAACGCGAAATTTACCTTTTCCACACGCTGTGTATCGAAATTAGCTAAGGATTCATTTCCCAGCCCTCGCAATCGTTCGATATAACGATTAACCGTTCTGGGGACACTCGGAAATCGCGATATTTACCCTTTCCAAATGCTGTTTATCGAAATTGGCTTAGGATTCACCATCCAGCCCTCGTAATCGTACGATATAACGATAAATGGTTGTAGGAGACTCGGAATCGCGATATTTACCGTTTCCAAGCGCTGTGTATCGAAATTGGCTAAGGATTCACTTTCCAGCCCTCGTAATCGTCCGATATAACGATAAATGGTTGTAGGAGACTCGGAATCGCGGTATTTACCGTTTCCACGCGTTGTTTATCGAAATTGGCCAAGGATTCACTTTCCAGCCCTTGTAATAGTCCGATATAACGATAAATGGTTGTAGGAGACACGGAATCGCGATATTTACCGTTTCCAAGCGTTGTTTATCAAAATTGGCTAAGGATTCACTTTCCAGCCCTCGTAATCGGCCGATATAACGATAAATGGTTGTAGGAGACTCGGAATCGCGATATTTACCGTTTCCACGCACTGTTTATCGAAATTGACTAAGGATTCACTTTCCAGCCCTCGTAATCGTCCGATATGAGGATAAATGGTTGTAGGAGACTCGGAATCGCGATATTTACCGTTTCCACGCACTGTTTATCGAAATTGACTAAGGATTCACTTTCCAGCCCTCGTAATCGTCCGATATAACGATAAATGGTTGTAGGAGACTCGGAAACGCGATATTTAGCTTTTCCAAGCGCTGTGCATCGAAAGTAGCTAAGGGATTCACTTGCTAGCTCTCATAATCGTCCGATATAACGATAAATCGCTCTAGGTGACTCGGAAACGCGATATTTACCGCTTCAACGCGTTATTTATCGAAATTGGCTAAGGATTCACTTTCCAGCCCTCTTATCGTACGATATAACGATAAAACGTTCTGGGCACTCGGGAATCGCGATACTGACTTTTACTAACGCGCTGTGTATCGAAATTGGGTAAGGATTCACTTCCCAGCCGTCGTGATTGGTCCGATATAACGATAAAACGTTCTGGGCACTCGGAAACGCGATATTTAGATTTTCCAAGCTCTGTGCATCGAAAGTAGCTAAGGATTCATTTCCTAGCTCTCGTAATCGTCCGATATAACGATAAATCGCTCTAGGTGACTCGAATCTGCGATATTTACCTTTTCCACGCGCTGTGTAATGAAAGAAGCTATGGATTCAATTCCTAGCCGTCGTAATCGTCCGATATAACGATAAATCGCTCTAGGTGACTCGAATCTGCGATATTTACCTTTTTCACGCGCTGTGTAATGATAGAAGCTATGGATTCAATTCCTAGCCGTCGTAATCGTCCGATATAATGATAAATCGTTCTGGGACACTCGGAATCGCGATACTGACTTTTACCAACGTGCTGTGTATCGAAATTGGGTAAGGATTCACTTCCCAGCCGTCGTCATTGTCCGATATAACTATAAAACGTTCTGGGAACTCGGAAACGCGTTATTTAGATTTTCCAAGCGCTGTGCATCGAAAGTAGCTAAGGATTCACTTCCTAGCTCTCGTAATCGTCCGATATAACGATAAATCGCTCTAGGTGACTCGAACCTGCGATATTTACCTTTTCCACGCGCTGTGTAATGAAAGAAGCTATGGATTCAATTCCTAGCCGTCGTAATCGTCCGATATAACGATAAATCGTTCTGGGACACACGGAATCGCGATATTGACCTTTTCCAACACGCTGTGTATCGAAATTGTGTAAGGGTTCACTTCCCAGCCGTCGTAATTGTCCGATATAAGGATAAAACGTTCTGGGCACTCGGAAACGCGATATTTACCTTTTCCACGCGCTGTGTATCGAAAGAAGTTAATGATTCACTTCCTAGCTCTCGTAATCGTCCGATATAACGATACATCGCTCTAGGTGACTCGGATCTGCGATATTTACCTTTTCCACGCGCTGTGTAATGAAAGAAGCTATGGATTCAATTCCTAGCCGTCGTAATCGTCCGATATAACGATAAATCGTTCTGGGACACTCGGAATCGCGATACTGACTTTCACCAACGCGCTGTGTATCGAAATTGGGTAAGGATTCACTTCCCAGCCGTCGTCATTGTGCGATATAACGATAAAACGTTCTGGGCACTCGGAAACGCGATATTTAGATTTTCCAAGCGCTGTGCATCGAAAGTAGCTAAGGATTCACTTCCTAGCTCTCGTAATCGTCCGATATAACGATAAATCGCTCTAGGTGACTCGAATCTGCGATATTTACCTTTTCCACGCGCTGTGTATCGAAGGAAGCTATGGATTCAATTCCTAGCCGTCGTAATCGTCCTATATAACGATAAATCGTTCTGAGACACTCGGAATCGCGATACTGACCTTTACCAACGCGCTGTGTATCGAAATTGGGTAAGGATTCACTTCCCAGCCGTCGTCATTGTCCGATATAACGACAAAACGTTCTGGGCACTCGGAAACGCGATATTTAGCATTTCCAAGCGCTGTGCATCGAAAGTAGCTAAGGATTCATTTCCTAGCTCTCGTAATCGTCCGATATAACAATAAATCGCTCTAGGTGACTCGAATCTACGATATTTACCTTTTCCACGCGCTGTGTAATGAAAGAAGCTATGGATTCAATTCCTAGCCGTCGTAATCGTCCTATATAACGATAAATCGTTCTGAGACACTCGGAATCGCGATATTGACCTTTTCCAACGCGCTGTGTATCGAAATTATGTAAGGGTTCACTTCCCAGCCGTCGTAATTGTCCGATATAACGATAAAACTTTCTGGGCACTCGGAAACGCGATATTTACCTTTTCCACGCCCTGTGTATCGACAGAAGCTAAGGATTCACTTCGTAGCTCTCGTAATCGTCCGATATAACGATAAATCGCACTAGGTGACTCGAATCTGCGATATCTACCTTTTCCTCGTGCTGTGTATCGAAAGAAGCTATGGATTCAATTCCTAGCCGTCGTAATCGTCCGATATAATGATAAATCGTTCTGGGACACACGGAATCGCGATATTGACCTTTTCCAACGCGCTGTGTATCGAAATTGTGTAAGGATTCACTTCCCAGCCGTCGTAATTGTCCGATATAACGATAAAAATTTCTGGGCACTCGGAAACGCGATATTTACCTTTTCCACGCGCTGTGTATCGAAAGAAGCTAAGGATTCACTTCCTAGCTCTCGTAATCGTCCGATATAACTATAAATCGCTCTAGGTGACTCGAATCTGCGATATTTACCTTTTCCACGCGCTGTGTATCGAAGGAAGCTATGGATTCAATTCCTAGCCGTCGTAATCGTCCTATATAACGATAAATCGTTCTGAGACACTCGGAATCGCGATACTGACTTTTACCAACGCGCTGTGTATCGAAATTGGGTAAGGATTCACTTCCCAGCCGTCGTCATTGTCCGATATAACGATAAACGTTCTAGGCACTCGGAAACGCGATATTTAGATTTTCCAAGCGCTGTGCATCGAAAGTAGCTAAGGATTCACTTCCTAGCTCTCGTAATCGTGCGATATAACGATAAATCGCTCTAGGTGACTCGAATCTGCGATATTTACCTTTTCCACGCGCTGTGTATCGAAGGAAGCTATGGATTCAATTCCTAGCCGTCGTAATCGTCCTATATAACGATAAATCGTTTTGGGACACTCGGAATCGCGATACTGACTTTTACCAACGCGCTGTGTATCGAAATTGGGTAAGGATTAACTTCCCAGCCGTCGTAATTGTCCGATATAACGATAAAACGTTCTGGGCACTCGGATACGCGATATTTACGTTTTCCACGCTCTGTGTATCGAAAGAAGCTAAGGATTCACTTCCTAGCTCTCGTAATCGTCCGATATAACGATAAAACGTTCTGGGCACTCGGATCTGCGATATTTACCTTTTCCACGCGCTGTGTAATGAAAGAAGCAATGGATTCAATTCCTAGCCGTCGTAATCGTCCGATATAATGATAAATCGTTCTGGGACACACGGAATCGCGATATTGACCTTTTCCAACCCGCTGTGTATCGAAATTGTGTAAGGGTTCACTTCCCAACCGTCGTAATTGTCCGATATAACTATAAAACGTTCTGGGCACTCGGATACGCGATATTTATCTTTTCCACGCTCTGTGTATCGAAAGAAGCTAAGGATTCGCTACCTAGCTCTCGTAATCGTCCGATATAACGATACATCGCTCTAGCTGACTCGGATCTGCGATATTTACCTTTTCCACGCGCTGTGTAATGAAAGAAGCTATGGATTCAATTCCTAGCCGTCGTAATCGTCCGATATAATGATAAATCATTCTGGGACACACGGAATCGCGATATTGACCTTTTCCAACACGCTGTGTATCGAAATTGTGTAAGGGTTCACTTCCCAGCCGTCGTAATTGTCCGATATAAGGATAAAACGTTCTGGGCACTCGGAAACGCGATATTTACCTTTTCCACGCGCTGTGTATCGAAAGAAGCTAATGATTCACTTCCTAGCTCTCGTAATCGTCCGATATAACGATACATCGCTCTAGGTGACTCGGATCTGCGATATTTACCTTTTCCACGCGCTGTGTAATGAAAGAAGCTATGGATTCAATTCCTAGCCGTCGTAATCGTCCGATATAACGATAAATCGTTCTGGGACACTCGGAATCGTGATACTGACTTTTACCAACGCGCTGTGTATCGAAATTGGGTAAGGATTCACTTCCCAGCCGTCGTCATTGTCCGATATAACGATAAAACGTTCTGGGCACTCGGAAACGCGATATTTATATTTTCCAAGGGCTGTGCATCGAAAGTAGCTGAGGATTCACTTCCTAGCTCTCGTAATCGTCCGATATAACGATAAATCGCTCTAGGTGACTCGAATCTGCGATATTTACCTTTTCCACGCGCTGTGTATCGAAGGAAGCTATGGATTCATTTCCTAGCCGTCGTAATCGTCCTATATAACGATAAATCGTTCATAGACACTCGGAATCGCGATACTGACCTTTTCCAACGCGCTGTGTATCGAAATTGGGTAAGGATTAACTTCCCAGCCGTCGTAATTGTCCGATATAACGATAAAACGTTCTGGGCACTCGGAAACGCGATATTTACCTTTTCCACGCGCTGTGTATCGAAAGAAGCTAATGATTCACTTCCTAGCTCTCGTAATCGTCCGATATAACGATACATCGCTCTAGGTGACTCGGATCTGCGATATTTACCTTTTCCACGCGCTGTGTAATGAAAGAAGCTATGGATTCAATTCCTAGCCGTCGTAATCGTCCGATATAACGATAAATCGTTCTGGGACACTCGGAACCGCGATACTGACTTTTACCAACGCGCTGTGTATCGAAATTGGGTAAGGATTCACTTCCCAGCCGTCGTCATTGTCCGATATAACGATAAAACGTTCTGGGCACTCGGAAACGCGATATTTAGATTTTCCAAGCGCTGTGCATCGAAAGTAGCTAAGGATTCACTTCCTAGCTCTCGTAATCGTCCGATATAACGATAAATCGCTCTAGGTGACTCGAATCTGCCATATTTACCTTTTCCACGCGCTGTGTATCGAAGGAAGCTATTAATTCAATTCCTAGCCGTCGTAATCGTCCTATATAACGATAAATCGTTCTGAGACACTCGGAATCGCGATACTGACCTTTGCCAACGCGCTGTGTATCGAAATTGGGTAAGGATTCACTTCCCAGCCATCGTGATTGTCCGATATAACGATAAAACGTTCTGGTCACTCGGAAACGCGATATTTAGATTTTCCAAGCGCTGTGCATCGAAAGTAGCTAAGGATTCATTTCCTAGCTCTCGTAATCGTCCGTTATAACGATAAATCGTTCTAGGTGACTCGAATCTGCGATATTTACCTTTTCCACGCGCTGTGTATCGAAGGAAGCTATTAATTCAATTCCTAGCCGTCGTAATCGTCCTATATAACGATAAATCGTTCATAGACACTCGGAATCGCGATACTGACCTTTTCCAACGCGCTGTGTATCGAAATTGGGTAAGGATTAACTTCCCAGCCGTCGTAATTGTCCGATATAACGATAAAACGTTCTGGGCACTCGGATACGCGATATTTACCTTTTCCACGCTCTGTGTATCGAAAGAAGCTATGGATTCAATTCCTAGCCGTCGTAATCGTCCTATATAACGATAAATCGTTCTGAGACACTCGGAATCGCGATACTGACCTTTTCCAACGCGCTGTGTATTGAAATTGTGTAAGGATTAACTTCCCAGCCGTCGTAATTGTCCGATATAACGATAAAACGTTCTGGGCACTCGGAAACGCGAAATTTACCTTTTCCACGCGCTGTGTATCCAAAGTAGCTATGGATTCAATTCCTAGCCGTCGTAATCGTCCGATATAACGATAAATCGTTCTGGGACACTCGGAATCGCGATACTGACTTTTACCAACGCGCTGTGTATCGAAATTGGGTAAGGATTAACTTCCCAGCCGTCGTAATTGTCCGATATAACGATAAAACGTTCTGGGCACTCGGATACGCGATATTTACCTTTTCCACGCTCTGTGTATCGAAAGAAGCTAAGGATTCACTTCCTAGCTCTCGTAATCGCCCGATATAACGATAAATCGCTCTAGGTGACTCGAATCTGCGATATTTACCTTTTCCACGCGCTGTGTATCGAAGGAAGCTATGGATTCAATTCGTAGCCGTCGTAATCGTCCTATATAACGATAAATCGTTCTGAGACACTCGGAATCGCGATACTGACCTTTTCCAACGCGCTGTGTATCGAAATTGTGTAAGGGTTCACTTCCCAGCCGTCGTAATTGTCCGATATAACGATAAAACGTTCTGTGCACTCGGAAACGCGATATTTACCTTTTCCACGCGCTGTGTATCGAAAGAAGCTAATGATTCACTTCCTAGCTCTCGTAATCGTCCGATATAACGATACATCGCTCTAGGTGACTCGGATCTGCGATATTTACCTTTTCCACGCTCTGTGTAATGAAAGAAGCTATGGATTCATTTCCTAGCCGTCGTAATCGTCCTATATAACGATAAATCGTTCATAGACACTCGGAATCGCGATACTGACCTTTTCCAACGCGCTGTGTATCGAAATTGGGTAAGGATTAACTTCCCAGCCGTCGTAATTGTCCGATATAACGATAAAACGTTCTGGGCACTCGGAAACGCGATATTTACCTTTTCCACGCGCTGTGTATCGAAAGAAGCTAATGATTCACTTCCTAGCTCTCGTAATCGTCCGATATAACGATACATCGCTCTAGGTGACTCGGATCTGCGATATTTACCTTTTCCACGCGCTGTGTAATGAAAGAAGCTATGGATTCAATTCCTAGCCGTCGTAATCGTCCGATATAACGATAAATCGTTCTGGGACACTCGGAACCGCGATACTGACTTTTACCAACGCGCTGTGTATCGAAATTGGGTAAGGATTCACTTCCCAGCCGTCGTCATTGTCCGATATAACGATAAAACGTTCTGGGCACTCGGAAACGCGATATTTAGATTTTCCAAGCGCTGTGCATCGAAAGTAGCTAAGGATTCACTTCCTAGCTCTCGTAATCGTCCGATATAACGATAAATCGCTCTAGGTGACTCGAATCTGCCATATTTACCTTTTCCACGCGCTGTGTATCGAAGGAAGCTATTAATTCAATTCCTAGCCGTCGTAATCGTCCTATATAACGATAAATCGTTCTGAGACACTCGGAATCGCGATACTGACCTTTGCCAACGCGCTGTGTATCGAAATTGGGTAAGGATTCACTTCCCAGCCATCGTGATTGTCCGATATAACGATAAAACGTTCTGGTCACTCGGAAACGCGATATTTAGATTTTCCAAGCGCTGTGCATCGAAAGTAGCTAAGGATTCATTTCCTAGCTCTCGTAATCGTCCGTTATAACGATAAATCGTTCTAGGTGACTCGAATCTGCGATATTTACCTTTTCCACGCGCTGTGTATCGAAGGAAGCTATTAATTCAATTCCTAGCCGTCGTAATCGTCCTATATAACGATAAATCGTTCATAGACACTCGGAATCGCGATACTGACCTTTTCCAACGCGCTGTGTATCGAAATTGGGTAAGGATTAACTTCCCAGCCGTCGTAATTGTCCGATATAACGATAAAACGTTCTGGGCACTCGGATACGCGATATTTACCTTTTCCACGCTCTGTGTATCGAAAGAAGCTATGGATTCAATTCCTAGCCGTCGTAATCGTCCTATATAACGATAAATCGTTCTGAGACACTCGGAATCGCGATACTGACCTTTTCCAACGCGCTGTGTATTGAAATTGTGTAAGGATTAACTTCCCAGCCGTCGTAATTGTCCGATATAACGATAAAACGTTCTGGGCACTCGGAAACGCGAAATTTACCTTTTCCACGCGCTGTGTATCCAAAGTAGCTATGGATTCAATTCCTAGCCGTCGTAATCGTCCGATATAACGATAAATCGTTCTGGGACACTCGGAATCGCGATACTGACTTTTACCAACGCGCTGTGTATCGAAATTGGGTAAGGATTAACTTCCCAGCCGTCGTAATTGTCCGATATAACGATAAAACGTTCTGGGCACTCGGATACGCGATATTTACCTTTTCCACGCTCTGTGTATCGAAAGAAGCTAAGGATTCACTTCCTAGCTCTCGTAATCGCCCGATATAACGATAAATCGCTCTAGGTGACTCGAATCTGCGATATTTACCTTTTCCACGCGCTGTGTATCGAAGGAAGCTATGGATTCAATTCGTAGCCGTCGTAATCGTCCTATATAACGATAAATCGTTCTGAGACACTCGGAATCGCGATACTGACCTTTTCCAACGCGCTGTGTATCGAAATTGTGTAAGGGTTCACTTCCCAGCCGTCGTAATTGTCCGATATAACGATAAAACGTTCTGTGCACTCGGAAACGCGATATTTACCTTTTCCACGCGCTGTGTATCGAAAGAAGCTAATGATTCACTTCCTAGCTCTCGTAATCGTCCGATATAACGATACATCGCTCTAGGTGACTCGGATCTGCGATATTTACCTTTTCCACGCTCTGTGTAATGAAAGAAGCTATGGATTCAATTCCTAGCCGTCGTAATCGTCCGATATAACGATAAATCGTTCTGGAACACTCGGAACCGCGATACTGACTTTTACCAACGCGCTGTGTATCGAAATTGGGTAAGGATTCACTTCCCAGCCGTCGTCATTGTCCGATATAACGATAAAACGTTCTGGGCACTCGGAAACGCGATATTTAGATTTTCCAAGCGCTGTGCATCGAAAGTAGCTAAGGATTCACTTCCTAGCTCTCGTAAGCGTCCGATATAACGATAAATCGCTCTAGGTGACTCGAATCTGCGATATTTACCTTTTCCACGCGCTGTGTATCGAAGGAAGCTATGGATTCGTCGTCATTGTCCGATATAACGATAAAACGTTCTGGGCACTCGGAAACGCGATATTTAGCATTTCCAAGCGCTGTGCATCGAAAGTAGCTAAGGATTTATTTCCTAGCTCTCGTAATCGTCCGTTATAACGATAAATCGCTCTAGGTGACTCGAATCTGCGATATTTACATTTTCCACGCGCTGTGTATCGAAGGAAGCTATGGATTCAATTCGTAGCCGTCGTAATCGTCCTATATAACGATAAATCGTTCTGAGACACTCGGAATCGCGATACTGACCTTTTCCAACGCGCTGTGTATCGAAATTGGGTAAGGATTCACTTCCCAGCCGTCGTCATTGTCCGATATAACGATAAAACGTTCTGGGCACTCGGAAACGCGATATTTAGATTTTCCAAGCGCTGTGCATCGAAAGTAGCTGAGGATTCACTTCCTAGCTCTCGTAATCGTCCGATATAACGATAAATCGCTCTAGGTGACTCGAATCTGCGATATTTACCTTTTCCACGCGCTGTGTATCGAAGGAAGCTATGGATTCAATTCCTAGCCGTCGTAATCGTCCGATATAACGATAAATCGTTCTGGGACACTCGGAATCGCGATACTGACTTTTACCAACGCGCTGTGTATCGAAATTGGGTAAGGATTAACTTCCCAGCCGTCGTAATTGTCCGATATAACGATAAAACGTTCTGGGCACTCGGATACGCGATATTTACCTTTTCCACGCGCTGTGTATCGAAGGAAGCTATGGATTCAATTCGTAGCCGTCGTAATCGTCCTATATAACGATAAATCGTTCTGAGACACTCGGAATCGCGATACTGACCTTTTCCAATGCGCTGTGTATCGAAATTGTGTAAGGGTTCACTTCCCAGCCGTCGTAATTGTCCGATATAACGATAAAACGTTCTGGTCACTCGGAAACGCGATATTTACCTTTTCCACGCGCTGTGTATCGAAAGAAGCTAAGGATTCACTTCCTAGCTCTCGTAATCGTCCGATATAACTATAACTCGCTCTAGGTGACTCGAATCTGCGATATTTACCTTTTCCACGCGCTGTGTATCGAAGGAAGCTATGGATTCAATTCCTAGCCGTCGTAATCGTCCTATATAACGATAAATCGTTCTGAGACACTCGGAATCGCGATACTGACTTTTACCAACGCGCTGTGTATCGAAATTGGGTAAGGATTCACTTCCCAGCCGTCGTCATTGTCCGATATAACGATAAACGTTCTAGGCACTCGGAAACGCGATATTTAGATTTTCCAAGCGCTGTGCATCGAAAGTAGCTAAGGATTCACTTCCTAGCTCTCGTAATCGTGCGATATAACGATAAATCGCTCTAGGTGACTCGAATCTGCGATATTTACCTTTTCCACGCGCTGTGTATCGAAGGAAGCTATGGATTCAATTCCTAGCCGTCGTAATCGTCCTATATAACGATAAATCGTTTTGGGACACTCGGAATCGCGATACTGACTTTTACCAACGCGCTGTGTATCGAAATTGGGTAAGGATTAACTTCCCAGCCGTCGTAATTGTCCGATATAACGATAAAACGTTCTGGGCACTCGGATACGCGATATTTACGTTTTCCACGCTCTGTGTATCGAAAGAAGCTAAGGATTCACTTCCTAGCTCTCGTAATCGTCCGATATAACGATAAAACGTTCTGGGCACTCGGATCTGCGATATTTACCTTTTCCACGCGCTGTGTAATGAAAGAAGCAATGGATTCAATTCCTAGCCGTCGTAATCGTCCGATATAATGATAAATCGTTCTGGGACACACGGAATCGCGATATTGACCTTTTCCAACCCGCTGTGTATCGAAATTGTGTAAGGGTTCACTTCCCAACCGTCGTAATTGTCCGATATAACTATAAAACGTTCTGGGCACTCGGATACGCGATATTTATCTTTTCCACGCTCTGTGTATCGAAAGAAGCTAAGGATTCGCTACCTAGCTCTCGTAATCGTCCGATATAACGATACATCGCTCTAGGTGACTCGGATCTGCGATATTTACCTTTTCCACGCGCTGTGTAATGAAAGAAGCTATGGATTCAATTCCTAGCCGTCGTAATCGTCCGATATAATGATAAATCATTCTGGGACACACGGAATCGCGATATTGACCTTTTCCAACACGCTGTGTATCGAAATTGTGTAAGGGTTCACTTCCCAGCCGTCGTAATTGTCCGATATAAGGATAAAACGTTCTGGGCACTCGGAAACGCGATATTTACCTTTTCCACGCGCTGTGTATCGAAAGAAGCTAATGATTCACTTCCTAGCTCTCGTAATCGTCCGATATAACGATACATCGCTCTAGGTGACTCGGATCTGCGATATTTACCTTTTCCACGCGCTGTGTAATGAAAGAAGCTATGGATTCAATTCCTAGCCGTCGTAATCGTCCGATATAACGATAAATCGTTCTGGGACACTCGGAATCGTGATACTGACTTTTACCAACGCGCTGTGTATCGAAATTGGGTAAGGATTCACTTCCCAGCCGTCGTCATTGTCCGATATAACGATAAAACGTTCTGGGCACTCGGAAACGCGATATTTATATTTTCCAAGGGCTGTGCATCGAAAGTAGCTGAGGATTCACTTCCTAGCTCTCGTAATCGTCCGATATAACGATAAATCGCTCTAGGTGACTCGAATCTGCGATATTTACCTTTTCCACGCGCTGTGTATCGAAGGAAGCTATGGATTCATTTCCTAGCCGTCGTAATCGTCCTATATAACGATAAATCGTTCATAGACACTCGGAATCGCGATACTGACCTTTTCCAACGCGCTGTGTATCGAAATTGGGTAAGGATTAACTTCCCAGCCGTCGTAATTGTCCGATATAACGATAAAACGTTCTGGGCACTCGGAAACGCGATATTTACCTTTTCCACGCGCTGTGTATCGAAAGAAGCTAATGATTCACTTCCTAGCTCTCGTAATCGTCCGATATAACGATACATCGCTCTAGGTGACTCGGATCTGCGATATATACCTTTTCCACGCGCTGTGTAATGAAAGAAGCTATGGATTCAATTCCTAGCCGTCGTAATCGTCCGATATAACGATAAATCGTTCTGGGACACTCGGAACCGCGATACTGACTTTTACCAACGCGCTGTGTATCGAAATTGGGTAAGGATTCACTTCCCAGCCGTCGTCATTGTCCGATATAACGATAAAACGTTCTGGGCACTCGGAAACGCGATATTTAGATTTTCCAAGCGCTGTGCATCGAAAGTAGCTAAGGATTCACTTCCTAGCTCTCGTAATCGTCCGATATAACGATAAATCGCTCTAGGTGACTCGAATCTGCCATATTTACCT
The DNA here is from genome assembly GCA_963969485.1 of Nomada goodeniana. Lineage (NCBI taxonomy): Eukaryota > Metazoa > Arthropoda > Insecta > Hymenoptera > Apidae > Nomada > Nomada goodeniana. The sequence goes on from OZ018303.1 coordinate 10,450,671, forward strand.
TTTCCACGCGCTGTGTATCGAAGGAAGCTATTAATTCAATTCCTAGCCGTCGTAATCGTCCTATATAACGATAAATCGTTCTGAGACACTCGGAATCGCGATACTGACCTTTGCCAACGCGCTGTGTATCGAAATTGGGTAAGGATTCACTTCCCAGCCATCGTGATTGTCCGATATAACGATAAAACGTTCTGGTCACTCGGAAACGCGATATTTAGATTTTCCAAGCGCTGTGCATCGAAAGTAGCTAAGGATTCATTTCCTAGCTCTCGTAATCGTCCGTTATAACGATAAATCGTTCTAGGTGACTCGAATCTGCGATATTTACCTTTTCCACGCGCTGTGTATCGAAGGAAGCTATTAATTCAATTCCTAGCCGTCGTAATCGTCCTATATAACGATAAATCGTTCATAGACACTCGGAATCGCGATACTGACCTTTTCCAACGCGCTGTGTATCGAAATTGGGTAAGGATTAACTTCCCAGCCGTCGTAATTGTCCGATATAACGATAAAACGTTCTGGGCACTCGGATACGCGATATTTACCTTTTCCACGCTCTGTGTATCGAAAGAAGCTATGGATTCAATTCCTAGCCGTCGTAATCGTCCTATATAACGATAAATCGTTCTGAGACACTCGGAATCGCGATACTGACCTTTTCCAACGCGCTGTGTATTGAAATTGTGTAAGGATTAACTTCCCAGCCGTCGTAATTGTCCGATATAACGATAAAACGTTCTGGGCACTCGGAAACGCGAAATTTACCTTTTCCACGCGCTGTGTATCCAAAGTAGCTATGGATTCAATTCCTAGCCGTCGTAATCGTCCGATATAACGATAAATCGTTCTGGGACACTCGGAATCGCGATACTGACTTTTACCAACGCGCTGTGTATCGAAATTGGGTAAGGATTAACTTCCCAGCCGTCGTAATTGTCCGATATAACGATAAAACGTTCTGGGCACTCGGATACGCGATATTTACCTTTTCCACGCTCTGTGTATCGAAAGAAGCTAAGGATTCACTTCCTAGCTCTCGTAATCGCCCGATATAACGATAAATCGCTCTAGGTGACTCGAATCTGCGATATTTACCTTTTCCACGCGCTGTGTATCGAAGGAAGCTATGGATTCAATTCGTAGCCGTCGTAATCGTCCTATATAACGATAAATCGTTCTGAGACACTCGGAATCGCGATACTGACCTTTTCCAACGCGCTGTGTATCGAAATTGTGTAAGGGTTCACTTCCCAGCCGTCGTAATTGTCCGATATAACGATAAAACGTTCTGTGCACTCGGAAACGCGATATTTACCTTTTCCACGCGCTGTGTATCGAAAGAAGCTAATGATTCACTTCCTAGCTCTCGTAATCGTCCGATATAACGATACATCGCTCTAGGTGACTCGGATCTGCGATATTTACCTTTTCCACGCTCTGTGTAATGAAAGAAGCTATGGATTCAATTCCTAGCCGTCGTAATCGTCCGATATAACGATAAATCGTTCTGGAACACTCGGAACCGCGATACTGACTTTTACCAACGCGCTGTGTATCGAAATTGGGTAAGGATTCACTTCCCAGCCGTCGTCATTGTCCGATATAACGATAAAACGTTCTGGGCACTCGGAAACGCGATATTTAGATTTTCCAAGCGCTGTGCATCGAAAGTAGCTAAGGATTCACTTCCTAGCTCTCGTAAGCGTCCGATATAACGATAAATCGCTCTAGGTGACTCGAATCTGCGATATTTACCTTTTCCACGCGCTGTGTATCGAAGGAAGCTATGGATTCGTCGTCATTGTCCGATATAACGATAAAACGTTCTGGGCACTCGGAAACGCGATATTTAGCATTTCCAAGCGCTGTGCATCGAAAGTAGCTAAGGATTTATTTCCTAGCTCTCGTAATCGTCCGTTATAACGATAAATCGCTCTAGGTGACTCGAATCTGCGATATTTACATTTTCCACGCGCTGTGTATCGAAGGAAGCTATGGATTCAATTCGTAGCCGTCGTAATCGTCCTATATAACGATAAATCGTTCTGAGACACTCGGAATCGCGATACTGACCTTTTCCAACGCGCTGTGTATCGAAATTGGGTAAGGATTCACTTCCCAGCCGTCGTCATTGTCCGATATAACGATAAAACGTTCTGGGCACTCGGAAACGCGATATTTAGATTTTCCAAGCGCTGTGCATCGAAAGTAGCTGAGGATTCACTTCCTAGCTCTCGTAATCGTCCGATATAACGATAAATCGCTCTAGGTGACTCGAATCTGCGATATTTACCTTTTCCACGCGCTGTGTATCGAAGGAAGCTATGGATTCAATTCCTAGCCGTCGTAATCGTCCGATATAACGATAAATCGTTCTGGGACACTCGGAATCGCGATACTGACTTTTACCAACGCGCTGTGTATCGAAATTGGGTAAGGATTAACTTCCCAGCCGTCGTAATTGTCCGATATAACGATAAAACGTTCTGGGCACTCGGATATGCGATATTTACCTTTTCCACGCGCTGTGTATCGAAGGAAGCTATGGATTCAATTCGTAGCCGTCGTAATCGTCCTATATAACGATAAATCGTTCTGAGACACTCGGAATCGCGATACTGACCTTTTCCAATGCGCTGTGTATCGAAATTGTGTAAGGGTTCACTTCCCAGCCGTCGTAATTGTCCGATATAACGATAAAACGTTCTGTGCACTCGGAAACGCGATATTTACCTTTTCCACGCGCTGTGTATCGAAAGAAGCTAATGATTCACTTCCTAGCTCTCGTAATCGTCCGATATAACGATACATCGCTCTAGGTGACTCGGATCTGCGATATTTACCTTTTCCACGCTCTGTGTAATGAAAGAAGCTATGGATTCAATTCCTAGCCGTCGTAATCGTCCGATATAACGATAAATCGTTCTGGAACACTCGGAACCGCGATACTGACTTTTACCAACGCGCTGTGTATCGAAATTGGGTAAGGATTCACTTCCCAGCCGTCGTCATTGTCCGATATAACGATAAAACGTTCTGGGCACTCGGAAACGCGATATTTAGATTTTCCAAGCGCTGTGCATCGAAAGTAGCTAAGGATTCACTTCCTAGCTCTCGTAAGCGTCCGATATAACGATAAATCGCTCTAGGTGACTCGAATCTGCGATATTTACCTTTTCCACGCGCTGTGTATCGAAGGAAGCTATGGATTCGTCGTCATTGTCCGATATAACGATAAAACGTTCTGGGCACTCGGAAACGCGATATTTAGCATTTCCAAGCGCTGTGCATCGAAAGTAGCTAAGGATTTATTTCCTAGCTCTCGTAATCGTCCGTTATAACGATAAATCGCTCTAGGTGACTCGAATCTGCGATATTTACATTTTCCACGCGCTGTGTATCGAAGGAAGCTATGGATTCAATTCGTAGCCGTCGTAATCGTCCTATATAACGATAAATCGTTCTGAGACACTCGGAATCGCGATACTGACCTTTTCCAACGCGCTGTGTATCGAAATTGGGTAAGGATTCACTTCCCAGCCGTCGTCATTGTCCGATATAACGATAAAACGTTCTGGGCACTCGGAAACGCGATATTTAGATTTTCCAAGCGCTGTGCATCGAAAGTAGCTGAGGATTCACTTCCTAGCTCTCGTAATCGTCCGATATAACGATAAATCGCTCTAGGTGACTCGAATCTGCGATATTTACCTTTTCCACGCGCTGTGTATCGAAGGAAGCTATGGATTCAATTCCTAGCCGTCGTAATCGTCCGATATAACGATAAATCGTTCTGGGACACTCGGAATCGCGATACTGACTTTTACCAACGCGCTGTGTATCGAAATTGGGTAAGGATTCACTTCCCAGCCGTCGTCATTGTCCGATATAACGATAAAACGTTCTGGGCACTCGGAAACGCGATATTTAGATTTTCCAAGCGCTGTGCATCGAAAGTAGCTAAGGATTCACTTCCTAGCTCTCGTAATCGTCCGATATAACGATAATTCGCTCTAGGTGACTCGAATCTGCGATATTTACCTTTTCCACGCGCTGTGTATCGAAGGAAGCTATGGATTCAATTCCTAGCCGTCGTAATCGTCCTATATAACGATAAATCGTTCTGAGACACTCGGAATCGCGATACTGACCTTTACCAACGCGCTGTGTATCGAAATTGGGTAAGGATTCACTTCCCAGCCGTCGTCATTGTCCGATATAACGATAAAACGTTCTGGGCACTCGGAAACGCGATATTTACCTTTTCCACGCGCTGTGTATCGAAAGAAGCTAATGATTCACTTCCTAGCTCTCGTAATCGTCCGATATAACGATACATCGCTCTAGGTGACTCGGATCTGCGATATTTACCTTTTCCACGCGCTGTGTAATGAAAGAAGCTATGGATTCAATTCCTAACCGTCGTAATCGTCCTATATAACGATAAATCGTTCTGAGACACTCGGAATCGCGATACTGACCTTTTCCAACGCGCTGTGTATCGAAATTGGGTAAGGATTAACTTTCCAGCCGTCGTAATTGTCCGATATAACGATAAAACGTTCTGGGCACTCGGAAACGCGAAATTTACCTTTTCCACGCGCTGTGTATCCAAAGTAGCTATGGATTCAATTCCTAGCCGTCGTAATCGTCCGATATAACGATAAATCGTTCTGGGACACTCGGAATCGCGATACTGACTTTTACCAACGCGCTGTGTTTCGAAATTGGGTAAGGATTCACTTCCCAGCCGTCGTCATTGTCCGATATAACGATAAAACGTTCTGGGCACTCGGAAACGCGATATTTACCTTTTCCACGCGCTGTGTATCGAAAGAAGCTAATGATTCACTTCCTAGCTCTCGTAATCGTCCGATATAACGATACATCGCTCTAGGTGACTCGGATCTGCGATATTTACCTTTTCCACGCGCTGTGTAATGAAAGAAGCTATGGATTCAATTCCTAACCGTCGTAATCGTCCTATATAACGATAAATCGTTCTGAGACACTCGGAATCGCGATACTGACCTTTTCCAACGCGCTGTGTATCGAAATTGGGTAAGGATTAACTTTCCAGCCGTCGTAATTGTCCGATATAACGATAAAACGTTCTGGGCACTCGGAAACGCGAAATTTACCTTTTCCACGCGCTGTGTATCCAAAGTAGCTATGGATTCAATTCCTAGCCGTCGTAATCGTCCGATATAACGATAAATCGTTCTGGGACACTCGGAATCGCGATACTGACTTTTACCAACGCGCTGTGTATCGAAATTGGGTAAGGATTCACTTCCCAGCCGTCGTCATTGTCCGATATAACGATAAAACGTTCTGGGCACTCGGAAACGCGATATTTAGATTTTCCAAGCGCTGTGCATCGAAAGTAGCTGAGGATTCACTTCCTAGCTCTCGTAATCGTCCGATATAACGATAAATCGCTCTAGGTGACTCGAATCTGCGATATTTACCTTTTCCACGCGCTGTGTATCGAAGGAAGCTATGGATTCAATTCCTAGCCGTCGTAATCGTCCGATATAACGATAAATCGTTCTGGGACACTCGGAATCGCGATACTGACTTTTACCAACGCGCTGTGTATCGAAATTGGGTAAGGATTCACTTCCCAGCCGTCGTCATTGTCCGATATAACGATAAAACGTTCTGGGCACTCGGAAACGCGATATTTAGATTTTCCAAGCGCTGTGCATCGAAAGTAGCTAAGGATTCACTTCCTAGCTCTCGTAAGCGTCCGATATAACGATAAATCGCTCTAGGTGACTCGAATCTGCGATATTTACCTTTTCCACGCGCTGTGTATCGAAGGAAGCTATGGATTCGTCGTCATTGTCCGATATAACGATAAAACGTTCTGGGCACTCGGAAACGCGATATTTAGCATTTCCAAGCGCTGTGCATCGAAAGTAGCTAAGGATTTATTTCCTAGCTCTCGTAATCGTCCGTTATAACGATAAATCGCTCTAGGTGACTCGAATCTGCGATATTTACATTTTCCACGCGCTGTGTATCGAAGGAAGCTATGGATTCAATTCGTAGCCGTCGTAATCGTCCTATATAACGATAAATCGTTCTGAGACACTCGGAATCGCGATACTGACCTTTTCCAACGCGCTGTGTATCGAATTTGGGTAAGGATTAACTTCCCAGCCGTCGTAATTGTCCGATATAACGATAAAACGTTCTGGGCACTCGGATACGCGATATTTACCTTTTCCACGCTCTGTGTATCGAAAGAAGCTAAGGATTCACTTCCTAGCTCTCGTAATCGTCCGATATAACGATAAATCGCTCTAGGTGACTCGGATCTGCGATATTGACCTTTTCCAACGCGCTGTGTATCGAAATTGTGTAAGGATTCACTTCCTAGCCGTCGTAATCGTCCGATATAATGATAAATCGTTCTGGGACACACGGAATCGCGATATTGACCTTTTCCAACGCGCTGTGTATCGAAATTGTGTAAGGATTCACTTCCCAGCCGTCGTAATTGTCCGATATAACGATAAACCGTTCTGGGCACTCGGAAACGCGATATTTACCTTTTCCACGCGCTGTGTATCGAAAGAAGCTAAGGATTCACTTCCTAGCTCTCGTAATCGTCCGATATAACGATACATCGCTCTAGGTGACTCGGATCTGCGATATTTACCTTTTCCACGCGCTGTGTATCGAAAGAAGCTATGGATTCAATTCCTAGCCGTCGTAATCGTCCGATATAATGATAAATCGTTCTGGGACACACGGAATCGCGATACTGACTTTTACCAACGCGCTGTGTATCGAAATTGGGTAAGGATTCACTTCCCAGCCGTCGTCATTGTCCGATATAACGATAAAACGTTCTGGGCACTCGGAAACGCGATATTTAGATTTTCCAAGCGCTGTGCATCGAAAGTAGCTAAGGATTCACTTCCTAGCTCTCGTAATCGTCCGATATAACGATAATTCGCTCTAGGTGACTCGAATCTGCGATATTTACCTTTTCCACGCGCTGTGTATCGAAGGAAGCTATGGATTCAATTCCTAGCCGTCGTAATCGTCCTATATAACGATAAATCGTTCTGAGACACTCGGAATCGCGATACTGACCTTTACCAACGCGCTGTGTATCGAAATTGGGTAAGGATTCACTTCCCAGCCGTCGTCATTGTCCGATATAACGATAAAACGTTCTGGGCACTCGGAAACGCGATATTTACCTTTTCCACGCGCTGTGTATCGAAGGAAGCTATGGATTCAATTCCTAGCCGTCGTAATCGTCCTATATAACGATAAATCGTTCTGAGACACTCGGAATCGCGATACTGACCTTTACCAACGCGCTGTGTATCGAAATTGGGTAAGGATTCACTTCCCAGCCGTCGTCATTGTCCGATGTAACGATAAAACGTTCTGGGCACTCGGAAACGCGATATTTACCTTTTCCACGCTCTGTGTATCGAAAGAAGCTAAGGATTCACTTCCTAGCTCTCGTAATCGTCCGATATAACGATAAATCGCTCTAGGTGACTCGGATCTGCGATATTGACCTTTTCCAACGCGCTGTGTATCGAAATTGTGTAAGGATTCACTTCCTAGCCGTCGTAATCGTCCGATATAATGATAAATCGTTCTGGGACACACGGAATCGCGATATTGACCTTTTCCAACGCGCTGTGTATCGAAATTGTGTAAGGGTTCACTTCCCAGCCGTCGTAATTGTCCGATATAAGGATAAAACGTTCTGGGCACTCGGAAACGCGATATTTACCTTTTCCACGCGCTGTGTATCGAAAGAAGCTAATGATTCACTTCCTAGCTCTCGTAATCGTCCGATATAACGATACATCGCTCTAGGTGACTCGGATCTGCGATATTTACCTTTTCCACGCGCTGTGTAATGAAAGAAGCTATGGATTCAATTCCTAGCCGTCGTAATCGTCCGATATAACGATAAATCATTCTGGGACACTCGGAATCGTGATACTGACTTTTACCAACGCGCTGTGTATCGAAATTGGGTAAGGATTCACTTCCCAGCCGTCGTCATTGTCCGATATAACGATAAAACGTTCTGGGCACTCGGAAACGCGATATTTATATTTTCCAAGGGCTGTGCATCGAAAGTAGCTGAGGATTCACTTCCTAGCTCTCGTAATCGTCCGATATAACGATAAATCGCTCTAGGTGACTCGAATCTGCGATATTTACCTTTTCCACGCGCTGTGTATCGAAGGAAGCTATGGATTCATTTCCTAGCCGTCGTAATCGTCCTATATAACGATAAATCGTTCATAGACACTCGGAATCGCGATACTGACCTTTTCCAACGCGCTGTGTATCGAAATTGGGTAAGGATTAACTTCCCAGCCGTCGTAATTGTCCGATATAACGATAAAACGTTCTGGGCACTCGGAAACGCGATATTTACCTTTTCCACGCGCTGTGTATCGAAAGAAGCTAATGATTCACTTCCTAGCTCTCGTAATCGTCCGATATAACGATACATCGCTCTAGGTGACTCGGATCTGCGATATATACCTTTTCCACGCGCTGTGTAATGAAAGAAGCTATGGATTCAATTCCTAGCCGTCGTAATCGTCCGATATAACGATAAATCGTTCTGGGACACTCGGAACCGCGATACTGACTTTTACCAACGCGCTGTGTATCGAAATTGGGTAAGGATTCACTTCCCAGCCGTCGTCATTGTCCGATATAACGATAAAACGTTCTGGGCACTCGAAACGCGATATTTAGATTTTCCAAGCGCTGTGCATCGAAAGTAGCTAAGGATTCACTTCCTAGCTCTCGTAATCGTCCGATATAACGATAAATCGCTCTAGGTGACTCGAATCTGCCATATTTACCTTTTCCACGCGCTGTGTATCGAAGGAAGCTATTAATTCAATTCCTAGCCGTCGTAATCGTCCTATATAACGATAAATCGTTCTGAGACACTCGGAATCGCGATACTGACCTTTGCCAACGCGCTGTGTATCGAAATTGGGTAAGGATTCACTTCCCAGCCATCGTGATTGTCCGATATAACGATAAAACGTTCTGGTCACTCGGAAACGCGATATTTAGATTTTCCAAGCGCTGTGCATCGAAAGTAGCTAAGGATTCATTTCCTAGCTCTCGTAATCGTCCGTTATAACGATAAATCGTTCTAGGTGACTCGAATCTGCGATATTTACCTTTTCCACGCGCTGTGTATCGAAGGAAGCTATTAATTCAATTCCTAGCCGTCGTAATCGTCCTATATAACGATAAATCGTTCATAGACACTCGGAATCGCGATACTGACCTTTTCCAACGCGCTGTGTATCGAAATTGGGTAAGGATTAACTTCCCAGCCGTCGTAATTGTCCGATATAACGATAAAACGTTCTGGGCACTCGGATACGCGATATTTACCTTTTCCACGCTCTGTGTATCGAAAGAAGCTATGGATTCAATTCCTAGCCGTCGTAATCGTCCTATATAACGATAAATCGTTCTGAGACACTCGGAATCGCGATACTGACCTTTTCCAACGCGCTGTGTATTGAAATTGTGTAAGGATTAACTTCCCAGCCGTCGTAATTGTCCGATATAACGATAAAACGTTCTGGGCACTCGGAAACGCGAAATTTACCTTTTCCACGCGCTGTGTATCCAAAGTAGCTATGGATTCAATTCCTAGCCGTCGTAATCGTCCGATATAACGATAAATCGTTCTGGGACACTCGGAATCGCGATACTGACTTTTACCAACGCGCTGTGTATCGAAATTGGGTAAGGATTAACTTCCCAGCCGTCGTAATTGTCCGATATAACGATAAAACGTTCTGGGCACTCGGATACGCGATATTTACCTTTTCCACGCTCTGTGTATCGAAAGAAGCTAAGGATTCACTTCCTAGCTCTCGTAATCGCCCGATATAACGATAAATCGCTCTAGGTGACTCGAATCTGCGATATTTACCTTTTCCACGCGCTGTGTATCGAAGGAAGCTATGGATTCAATTCGTAGCCGTCGTAATCGTCCTATATAACGATAAATCGTTCTGAGACACTCGGAATCGCGATACTGACCTTTTCCAACGCGCTGTGTATCGAAATTGTGTAAGGGTTCACTTCCCAGCCGTCGTAATTGTCCGATATAACGATAAAACGTTCTGTGCACTCGGAAACGCGATATTTACCTTTTCCACGCGCTGTGTATCGAAAGAAGCTAATGATTCACTTCCTAGCTCTCGTAATCGTCCGATATAACGATACATCGCTCTAGGTGACTCGGATCTGCGATATTTACCTTTTCCACGCTCTGTGTAATGAAAGAAGCTATGGATTCAATTCCTAGCCGTCGTAATCGTCCGATATAACGATAAATCGTTCTGGAACACTCGGAACCGCGATACTGACTTTTACCAACGCGCTGTGTATCGAAATTGGGTAAGGATTCACTTCCCAGCCGTCGTCATTGTCCGATATAACGATAAAACGTTCTGGGCACTCGGAAACGCGATATTTAGATTTTCCAAGCGCTGTGCATCGAAAGTAGCTAAGGATTCACTTCCTAGCTCTCGTAAGCGTCCGATATAACGATAAATCGCTCTAGGTGACTCGAATCTGCGATATTTACCTTTTCCACGCGCTGTGTATCGAAGGAAGCTATGGATTCGTCGTCATTGTCCGATATAACGATAAAACGTTCTGGGCACTCGGAAACGCGATATTTAGCATTTCCAAGCGCTGTGCATCGAAAGTAGCTAAGGATTTATTTCCTAGCTCTCGTAATCGTCCGTTATAACGATAAATCGCTCTAGGTGACTCGAATCTGCGATATTTACATTTTCCACGCGCTGTGTATCGAAGGAAGCTATGGATTCAATTCGTAGCCGTCGTAATCGTCCTATATAACGATAAATCGTTCTGAGACACTCGGAATCGCGATACTGACCTTTCCAACGCGCTGTGTATCGAAATTGGGTAAGGATTCACTTCCCAGCCGTCGTCATTGTCCGATATAACGATAAAACGTTCTGGGCACTCGGAAACGCGATATTTAGATTTTCCAAGCGCTGTGCATCGAAAGTAGCTGAGGATTCACTTCCTAGCTCTCGTAATCGTCCGATATAACGATAAATCGCTCTAGGTGACTCGAATCTGCGATATTTACCTTTTCCACGCGCTGTGTATCGAAGGAAGCTATGGATTCAATTCCTAGCCGTCGTAATCGTCCGATATAACGATAAATCGTTCTGGGACACTCGGAATCGCGATACTGACTTTTACCAACGCGCTGTGTATCGAAATTGGGTAAGGATTAACTTCCCAGCCGTCGTAATTGTCCGATATAACGATAAAACGTTCTGGGCACTCGGATACGCGATATTTACCTTTTCCACGCTCTGTGTATCGAAAGAAGCTAAGGATTCACTTCCTAGCTCTCGTAATCGCCCGATATAACGATAAATCGCTCTAGGTGACTCGAATCTGCGATATTTACCTTTTCCACGCGCTGTGTATCGAAGGAAGCTATGGATTCAATTCGTAGCCGTCGTAATCGTCCTATATAACGATAAATCGTTCTGAGACACTCGGAATCGCGATACTGACCTTTTCCAATGCGCTGTGTATCGAAATTGTGTAAGGGTTCACTTCCCAGCCGTCGTAATTGTCCGATATAACGATAAAACGTTCTGTGCACTCGGAAACGCGATATTTACCTTTTCCACGCGCTGTGTATCGAAAGAAGCTAATGATTCACTTCCTAGCTCTCGTAATCGTCCGATATAACGATACATCGCTCTAGGTGACTCGGATCTGCGATATTTACCTTTTCCACGCTCTGTGTAATGAAAGAAGCTATGGATTCAATTCCTAGCCGTCGTAATCGTCCGATATAACGATAAATCGTTCTGGAACACTCGGAACCGCGATACTGACTTTTACCAACGCGCTGTGTATCGAAATTGGGTAAGGATTCACTTCCCAGCCGTCGTCATTGTCCGATATAACGATAAAACGTTCTGGGCACTCGGAAACGCGATATTTAGATTTTCCAAGCGCTGTGCATCGAAAGTAGCTAAGGATTCACTTCCTAGCTCTCGTAAGCGTCCGATATAACGATAAATCGCTCTAGGTGACTCGAATCTGCGATATTTACCTTTTCCACGCGCTGTGTATCGAAGGAAGCTATGGATTCGTCGTCATTGTCCGATATAACGATAAAACGTTCTGGGCACTCGGAAACGCGATATTTAGCATTTCCAAGCGCTGTGCATCGAAAGTAGCTAAGGATTT
>OZ018303.1:10463167-10519222 GCA_963969485.1 Nomada goodeniana
AGCGCTTGGAAAATCTAAATATCGCGTTTCCGAGTGCCCAGAACGTTTTATCGTTATATAGGACAATGACGACGGCTGGGAAGTGAATCCTTACCCAATTTCGATACACAGCGCGTTGGTAAAAGTCAGTATCGCGATTCCGAGTGTCCCAGAACGATTTATCGTTATATCGGACGATTACGACGGCTAGGAAGTGAATCCTTACACAATTTCGATACACAGCGCGTTGGAAAAGGTCAATATCGCGATTCCGTGTGTCCCAGAACGATTTATCATTATATCGGACGATTACGACGGCTAGGAATTGAATCCATAGCTTCTTTCGATACACAGCGCGTGGAAAAGGTAAATATCGCAGATCCGAGTCACCTAGAGCGATGTATCGTTATATCGGACGATTACGAGAGCTAGGAAGTGAATCCTTACCCAATTTCGATACACAGCGCGTTGGTAAAAGTCAGTATCGCGATTCCGAGTGTCCCAGAACGATTTATCGTTATATCGGACGATTACGACGGCTAGGAATTGAATCCATAGCTTCCTTCGATACACAGCGCGTGGAAAAGGTAAATATCGCAGATTCGAGTCACCTAGAGCGATTTATCGTTATATCGGACGATTACGAGAGCTAGGAAGTGAATCCTCAGCTACTTTCGATGCACAGCGCTTGGAAAATCTAAATATCGCGTTTCCGAGTGCCCAGAACGTTTTATCGTTATATCGGACAATGACGACGGCTGGGAAGTGAATCCTTACCCAATTTCGATACACAGCGCGTTGGTAAAAGTCAGTATCGCGATTCCGAGTGTCCCAGAACGATTTATAGTTATATCGGACGATTACGACGGCTAGGAATTGAATCCATAGCTACTTTGGATACACAGCGCGTGGAAAAGGTAAATTTCGCGTTTCCGAGTGCCCAGAACGTTTTATCGTTATATCGGACAATTACGACGGCTGGGAAGTTAATCCTTACCCAATTTCGATACACAGCGCGTTGGAAAAGGTCAGTATCGCGATGCCGAGTGTCTCAGAACGATTTATCGTTATATAGGACGATTACGACGGTTAGGAATTGAATCCATAGCTTCTTTCATTACACAGCGCGTGGAAAAGGTAAATATCGCAGATCCGAGTCACCTAGAGCGATGTATCGTTATATCGGACGATTACGAGAGCTAGGAAGTGAATCATTAGCTTCTTTCGATACACAGCGCGTGGAAAAGGTAAATATCGCGTTTCCGAGTGCCCAGAACGTTTTATCGTTATATAGGACAATGACGACGGCTGGGAAGTGAATCCTTACCCAATTTCGATACACAGCGCGTTGGTAAAAGTCAGTATCGCGATTCCGAGTGTCCCAGAACGATTTATCGTTATATCGGACGATTACGACGGCTAGGAAGTGAATCCTTACACAATTTCGATACACAGCGCGTTGGAAAAGGTCAATATCGCGATTCCGTGTGTCCCAGAACGATTTATCATTATATCGGACGATTACGACGGCTAGGAATTGAATCCATAGCTTCTTTCGATACACAGCGCGTGGAAAAGGTAAATATCGCAGATCCGAGTCACCTAGAGCGATGTATCGTTATATCGGACGATTACGAGAGCTAGGAAGTGAATCCTTAGCTTCTTTCGATACACAGCGCGTGGAAAAGGTAAATATCGCGTTTCCGAGTGCCCAGAACGGTTTATCGTTATATCGGACAATTACGACGGCTGGGAAGTGAATCCTTACACAATTTCGATACACAGCGCGTTGGAAAAGGTCAATATCGCGATTCCGTGTGTCCCAGAACGATTTATCATTATATCGGACGATTACGACGGCTACGAAGTGAATCCTTACACAATTTCGATACACAGCGCGTTGGAAAAGGTCAATATCGCAGATCCGAGTCACCTAGAGCGATTTATCGTTATATCGGACGATTACGAGAGCTAGGAAGTGAATCCTTAGCTTCTTTCGATACACAGAGCGTGGAAAAGGTAAATATCGCGTATCCGAGTGCCCAGAACGTTTTATCGTTATATCGGACAATTACGACGGCTGGGAAGTTAATCCTTACCCAATTTCGATACACAGCGCGTTGGAAAAGGTCAGTATCGCGATTCCGAGTGTCTCAGAACGATTTATCGTTATATAGGACGATTACGACGGCTACGAATTGAATCCATAGCTTCCTTCGATACACAGCGCGTGGAAAATGTAAATATCGCAGATTCGAGTCACCTAGAGCGATTTATCGTTATAACGGACGATTACGAGAGCTAGGAAATAAATCCTTAGCTACTTTCGATGCACAGCGCTTGGAAATGCTAAATATCGCGTTTCCGAGTGCCCAGAACGTTTTATCGTTATATCGGACAATGACGACGAATCCATAGCTTCCTTCGATACACAGCGCGTGGAAAAGGTAAATATCGCAGATCCGAGTCACCTAGAGCGATGTATCGTTATATCGGACGATTACGAGAGCTAGGAAGTGAATCCTTAGCTTCTTTCGATACACAGCGCGTGGAAAAGGTAAATATCGCGTTTCCGAGTGCCCAGAACGGTTTATCGTTATATCGGACAATTACGACGGCTGGGAAGTGAATCCTTACACAATTTCGATACACAGCGCGTTGGAAAAGGTCAATATCGCGATTCCGTGTGTCCCAGAACGATTTATCATAATATCGGACGATTACGACGGCTAGGAATTGAATCCATAGCTTCTTTCGATACACAGCGCGTGGAAAAGGTAAATATCGCAGATCCGAGTCACCTAGAGCGATGTATCGTTATATCGGACGATTACGAGAGCTAGGAAGTGAATCCTTAGCTTCTTTCGATACACAGCGCGTGGAAAAGGTAAATATCGCGTTTCCGAGTGCCCAGAACGGTTTATCGTTATATCGGACAATTACGACGGCTGGGAAGTGAATCCTTACACAATTTCGATACACAGCGCGTTGGAAAAGGTCAATATCGCGATTCCGTGTGTCCCAGAACGATTTATCATTATATCGGACGATTACGACGGCTAGGAAGTGAATCCTTACACAATTTCGATACACAGCGCGTTGGAAAAGGTCAATATCGCAGATCCGAGTCACCTAGAGCGATTTATCGTTATATCGGACGATTACGAGAGCTAGGAAGTGAATCCTTAGCTTCTTTCGATACACAGAGCGTGGAAAAGGTAAATATCGCGTATCCGAGTGCCCAGAACGTTTTATCGTTATATCGGACAATTACGACGGCTGGGAAGTTAATCCTTACCCAATTTCGATACACAGCGCGTTGGAAAAGGTCAGTATCGCGATTCCGAGTGTCTCAGAACGATTTATCGTTATATAGGACGATTACGAAGGCTACGAATTGAATCCATAGCTTCCTTCGATACACAGCGCGTGGAAAAGGTAAATATCGCAGATCCGAGTCACCTAGAGCGATGTATCGTTATATCGGACGATTACGAGAGCTAGGAAGTAAATCCTTAGCTTCTTTCGATACACAGCGCGTGGAAAAGGTAAATATCGCGTTTACGAGTGCCCAGAACGTTTTATCGTTATATCGGACAATTACGACGGCTGGGAAGTGAATCCTTACACAATTTCGATACACAGCGCGTTGGAAAAGGTCAATATCGCGATTCCGTGTGTCCCAGAACGATTTATCATTATATCGGACGATTACGACGGCTAGGAATTGAATCCATAGCTTCTTTCGATACACAGCGCGTGGAAAACGTAAATATCGCAGATCCGAGTAACCTAGAGCGATGTATCGTTATATCGGACGATTACGAGAGCTAGGAAGTGAATCCTTAGCTTCTTTCGATACACAGCGCGTGGAAAAGGTAAATATCGCGTTTCCGAGTGCCCACAACGTTTTATCGTTATATCGGACAATTACGAAGGCTGGGAAGTGAATCCTTACACAATTTCGATACACAGCGCGTTGGAAAAGGTCAATATCGCGATTCCGTGTGTCCCAGAACGATTTATCATTATATCGGACGATTACGACGGCTAGGAATTGAATCCATAGCTTCTTTCGATACACAGCGCGTGGAAAAGGTAAATATCGCAGATTCGAGTAACCTAGAGCGATGTATCGTTATATCGGACGATTACGAGAGCTAGGAAGTGAATCCTTAGCTTCTTTCGATACACAGCGCGTGGAAAAGGTAAATATCGCGTTTCCGAGTGCCCACAACGTTTTATCGTTATATCGGACAATTACGAAGGCTGGGAAGTGAATCCTTACACAATTTCGATACACAGCGCGTTGGAAAAGGTCAATATCGCGATTCCGTGTGTCCCAGAACGATTTATCATTATATCGGACGATTACGACGGCTAGGAATTGAATCCATAGCTTCTTTCGATACACAGCGCGTGGAAAAGGTAAATATCGCAGATTCGAGTCACCTAGAGCGATTTATAGTTATATCGGACGATTACGAGAGCTAGGAAGCGAATCCTTAGCTTCTTTCGATACACAGAGCGTGGAAAAGATAAATATCGCGTATCCGAGTGCCCAGAACGTTTTATCGTTATATCGGACAATTACGACGGCTGGGAAGTGAATCCTTACACAATTTCGATACACAGCGCGTTGGAAAAGGTCAATATCGCGATTCCGTGTGTCCCAGAACGATTTATCATTATATCGGACGATTACGACGGCTAGGAATTGAATCCATAGCTTCTTTCGATACACAGCGCGAGGAAAAGGTAGATATCGCAGATCCGAGTCACCTAGAGCGATTTATCGTTATATCGGGCGATTACGAGAGCTAGGAAGTGAATCCTTAGCTTCTTTCGATACACAGAGCGTGGAAAAGGTAAATATCGCGTATCCGAGTGCCCAGAACGTTTTATCGTTATATCGGACAATTACGACGGCTGGGAAGTTAATCCTTACCCAATTTCGATACACAGCGCGTTGGTAAAAGTCAGTATCGCGATTCCGAGTGTCCCAGAACGATTTATCGTTATATCGGACGATTACGACGGCTAGGAATTGAATCCATAGCTTCTTTCATTACACAGCGCGTGGAAAAGGTAAATATCGCAGATTCGAGTCACCTAGTGCGATTTATCGTTATATCGGACGATTACGAGAGCTAGGAAGTGAATCCTTAGCTTCTGTCGATACACAGGGCGTGGAAAAGGTAAATATCGCGTTTCCGAGTGCCCAGAACGTTTTATCGTTATATCGGACAATTACGACGGCTGGGAAGTGAACCCTTACATAATTTCGATACACAGCGCGTTGGAAAAGGTCAATATCGCGATTCCGAGTGTCTCAGAACGATTTATCGTTATATAGGACGATTACGACGGCTAGGAATTGAATCCATAGCTTCTTTCATTACACAGCGCGTGGAAAAGGTAAATATCGTAGATTCGAGTCACCTAGAGCGATTTATTGTTATATCGGACGATTACGAGAGCTAGGAAATGAATCCTTAGCTACTTTCGATGCACAGCGCTTGGAAATGCTAAATATCGCGTTTCCGAGTGCCCAGAACGTTTTGTCGTTATATCGGACAATGACGACGGCTGGGAAGTGAATCCTTACCCAATTTCGATACACAGCGCGTTGGTAAAGGTCAGTATCGCGATTCCGAGTGTCTCAGAACGATTTATCGTTATATAGGACGATTACGACGGCTAGGAATTGAATCCATAGCTTCCTTCGATACACAGCGCGTGGAAAAGGTAAATATCTTAGATTCGAGTGACCTAGAGCGATTTATCGTTATATCGGACGATTACGAGAGCTAGGAAGTGAATCCTTAGCTACTTTCGATGCACAGCGCTTGGAAAATCTAAATATCGCATTTCCGAGTGCCCAGAACGTTTTATCGTTATATCGCACAATGACGACGGCTGGGAAGTGAATCCTTACCCAATTTCGATACACAGCGCGTTGGTGAAAGTCAGTATCGCGATTCCGAGTGTCCCAGAACGATTTATCGTTATATCGGACGATTACGACGGCTAGGAATTGAATCCATAGCTTCTTTCATTACACAGCGCGTGGAAAAGGTAAATATCGCAGATCCGAGTCACCTAGAGCGATGTATCGTTATATCGGACGATTACGAGAGCTAGGAAGCGAATCCTTAGCTTCTTTCGATACACAGAGCGTGGAAAAGATAAATATCGCGTATCCGAGTGCCCAGAACGTTTTATAGTTATATCGGACAATTACGACGGCTGGGAAGTTAATCCTTACCCAATTTCGATACACAGCGCGTTGGAAAAGGTCAGTATCGCGATTCCGAGTGTCTCAGAACGATTTATCGTTATATAGGACGATTACGACGGCTAGGAATTGAATTAATAGCTTCCTTCGATACACAGCGCGTGGAAAAGGTAAATATCGCAGATTCGAGTCACCTAGAGCGATTTATCGTTATATGGGACGATTACGAGAGCTAGGAAATGAATCCTTAGCTACTTTCGATGCACAGAGTTTGGAAAATCTAAATATCGCGTTTCCGAGTGCCCAGAACGTTTTATCGTTATATCGGACAATCACGACGGCTGGGAAGTGAATCCTTACCCAATTTCGATACACAGCGCGTTAGTAAAAGTCAGTATCGCGATTCCGAGTGTCCCAGAACGATTTATCGTTATATCGGACGATTACGACGGCTAGGAATTGAATCCATAGCTTCTTTCATTACACAGCGCGTGGAAAAGGTAAATATCGCAGGTTCGAGTCACCTAGAGCGATTTATCGTTATATCGGACGATTACGAGAGCTAGGAAGTGAATCCTTAGCTACTTTCGATGCACAGCGCTTGGAAAATCTAAATAACGCGTTTCCGAGTTCCCAGAACGTTTTATAGTTATATCGGACAATGACGACGGCTGGGAAGTGAATCCTTACCCAATTTCGATACACAGCGCGTTAGTAAAAGTCAGTATCGCGATTCCGAGTGTCTCAGAACGATTTATCGTTATATAGGACGATTACGACGGCTAGGAATCAAATCCATAGCTTCCTTCGATACACAGCGCGTGGAAAAGGTAAATATCGCATTTCCGAGTGCCCAGAACGTTTTATCGTTATATCGGACAATTACGACGGCTGGGAAGTGAACCCTTACACAATTTCGATACACAGCGCGTTGGAAAAGGTCAATATCGCGATTCCGTGTGTTCCAGAACGATTTATCATTATATCGGACGATTACGACGGCTAGGAATTGAATCCATAGCTTCTTTCATTACACAGCGCGTGGAAAAGGTAAATATCGCAGATCCGATTCACCTAGATTGATGTATCGTTATATCGGACGATTACGAGAGCTAGGAAGTGAATCCTTAGCTCCTTTCGATACACAGCGCGTGGAAAAGGTAAATATCGCGTTTCCGAGTGCCCACAACGTTTTATCGTTATATCGGACAATTACGACGGCTGGGAAGTGAATCCTTACACAATTTCGATACACAGCGCGTTGGAAAAGGTCAATATCGCGATTCCGTGTGCCCCAGAACGATTTATCATTATATCGGACGATTACGACGGCTAGGAATTGAATCCATAGCTTCTTCCATTACACAGCGCGTGGAAAAGGTAAATATCGCAGATCCGAGTCACCTAGAGCGATGTATCGTTATATCGGACGATTACGAGAGCTAGGAAGTGAATCATTAGCTTCTTTCGATACACAGCGCGTGGAAAAGGTAAATATCGCGTTTCCGAGTGCCCAGAACGTTTTATCCTTATATCGGACAATTACGACGGCTGGGAAGTGAACCCTTACACAATTTCGATACACAGCGTGTTGGAAAAGGTCAATATCGCGATTCCGTGTGTCCCAGAACGATTTATCATTATATCGGACGATTACGACGGATAGGAATTGAATCCATAGCTTCTTTCATTACACAGCGCGTGGAAAAGGTAAATATCGCAGATCCGAGTCACCTAGAGCGATGTATCGTTATATCGGACGATTACGAGAGCTAGGAAGTGAATCCTTAGCTTCTTTCGATACACAGAGCGTGGAAAAGGTAAATATCGCGAATCCGAGTGCCCAGAACGTTTTATCGTTATATCGGACAATTACGGCGGCTGGGAAGTTAATCCTTACCCAATTTCGATACACAGCGCGTTGGAAAAGGTCAGTATCGCGATTCCGAGTGTCTCAGAACGATTTATCGTTATATAGGACGATTACGACGGCTAGGAATTGAATTAATAGCTTCCTTCGATACACAGCGCGTTGGAAAAGGTCAATATCGCAGATCCGAGTCACCTAGAGCGATTTATCGTTATATCGGACGATTACGAGAGCTAGGAAGTGAATCCTTAGCTTCTTTCGATACACAGAACGTGGAAAAGGTAAATATCGCGTATCCGAGTGCCCAGAACGTTTTATCGTTATATCGGACAATTACGACGGCTGGGAAGTTAATCCTTACCCAATTTCGATACACAGCGCGTTGGAAAAGGTTAGTATCGCGATTCCGAGTGTCTCAGAACGATTTATCGTTATATAGGACGATTACGACGGCTAGGAATTGAATTCATAGCTTCTTTCATTACACAGCGCGTGGAAAAGGTAAATATCGCAGATTCGAGTCACCTAGAGCGATTTATCGTTATATCGGACGATTACGAGAGCTAGGAAATGAATGCTTAGCTACTTTCGATGCACAGAGCTTGGAAAATCTAAATATCGCGTTTCCGAGTGCCCAGAACGTTTTATCGTTATATCGGACAATCACGACGGCTGGGAAGTGAATCCTTACCCAATTTCGATACACAGCGCGTTAGTAAAAGTCAGTATCGCGATTCCGACTGTCCCAGAACGATTTATCGTTATATCGGACGATTACGACGGCTAGGAATTGAATTCATAGCTTCTTTCATTACACAGCGCGTGGAAAAGGTAAATATCGCAGATTCGAGTCACCTAGAGCGATTTATCGTTATATCGGACGATTACGACGGCTAGGAATGGAATCCATAGCTTCTATCATTACACAGCGCGTGGAAAAGGAAAATATCGCAGATCCGAGTCACCTAGAGCGATGTATCGTTATATCGGACGATTACGAGAGCTAGGAAGTGAATCCTTAGCTTCTTTCGATACACAGAACGTGTAAAAGGTAAATATCGCGTATCCGAGTGCCCAGAACGTTTTATCGTTATATCGGACAATTACGACGGCTGGGAAGTTAATCCTTACCCAATTTCGATACACAGCGCGTTGGAAAAGGTCAGTATCGCGATTCCGAGTGTCTCAGAACGATTTATCGTTATATAGGACGATTACGACGGCTAGGAATTGAATCCATAGCTTCTTTCATTACACAGCGCGTGGAAAAGGTAAATATCGTAGATTCGAGTCACCTAGAGCGATTTATTGTTATATCGGACGATTACGAGAGCTAGGAAATGAATCCTTAGCTACTTTCGATGCACAGCGCTTGGAAATGCTAAATATCGCGTTTCCGAGTGCCCAGAACGTTTTGTCGTTATATCGGACAATGACGACGGCTGGGAAGTGAATCCTTACCCAATTTCGATACACAGCGCGTTGGTAAAGGTCAGTATCGCGATTCCGAGTGTCTCAGAACGATTTATCGTTATATAGGACGATTACGACGGCTAGGAATTGAATCCATAGCTTCCTTCGATACACAGCGCGTGGAAAAGGTAAATATCTTAGATTCGAGTGACCTAGAGCGATTTATCGTTATATCGGACGATTACGAGAGCTAGGAAGTGAATCCTTAGCTACTTTCGATGCACAGCGCTTGGAAAATCTAAATATCGCATTTCCGAGTGCCCAGAACGTTTTATCGTTATATCGCACAATGACGACGGCTGGGAAGTGAATCCTTACCCAATTTCGATACACAGCGCGTTGGTGAAAGTCAGTATCGCGATTCCGAGTGTCCCAGAACGATTTATCGTTATATCGGACGATTACGACGGCTAGGAATTGAATCCATAGCTTCTTTCATTACACAGCGCGTGGAAAAGGTAAATATCGCAGATCCGAGTCACCTAGAGCGATGTATCGTTATATCGGACGATTACGAGAGCTAGGAAGCGAATCCTTAGCTTCTTTCGATACACAGAGCGTGGAAAAGATAAATATCGCGTATCCGAGTGCCCAGAACGTTTTATAGTTATATCGGACAATTACGACGGCTGGGAAGTTAATCCTTACCCAATTTCGATACACAGCGCGTTGGAAAAGGTCAGTATCGCGATTCCGAGTGTCTCAGAACGATTTATCGTTATATAGGACGATTACGACGGCTAGGAATTGAATTAATAGCTTCCTTCGATACACAGCGCGTGGAAAAGGTAAATATCGCAGATTCGAGTCACCTAGAGCGATTTATCGTTATATGGGACGATTACGAGAGCTAGGAAATGAATCCTTAGCTACTTTCGATGCACAGAGTTTGGAAAATCTAAATATCGCGTTTCCGAGTGCCCAGAACGTTTTATCGTTATATCGGACAATCACGACGGCTGGGAAGTGAATCCTTACCCAATTTCGATACACAGCGCGTTAGTAAAAGTCAGTATCGCGATTCCGAGTGTCCCAGAACGATTTATCGTTATATCGGACGATTACGACGGCTAGGAATTGAATCCATAGCTTCTTTCATTACACAGCGCGTGGAAAAGGTAAATATCGCAGGTTCGAGTCACCTAGAGCGATTTATCGTTATATCGGACGATTACGAGAGCTAGGAAGTGAATCCTTAGCTACTTTCGATGCACAGCGCTTGGAAAATCTAAATAACGCGTTTCCGAGTTCCCAGAACGTTTTATAGTTATATCGGACAATGACGACGGCTGGGAAGTGAATCCTTACCCAATTTCGATACACAGCGCGTTAGTAAAAGTCAGTATCGCGATTCCGAGTGTCTCAGAACGATTTATCGTTATATAGGACGATTACGACGGCTAGGAATCAAATCCATAGCTTCCTTCGATACACAGCGCGTGGAAAAGGTAAATATCGCATTTCCGAGTGCCCAGAACGTTTTATCGTTATATCGGACAATTACGACGGCTGGGAAGTGAACCCTTACACAATTTCGATACACAGCGCGTTGGAAAAGGTCAATATCGCGATTCCGTGTGTTCCAGAACGATTTATCATTATATCGGACGATTACGACGGCTAGGAATTGAATCCATAGCTTCTTTCATTACACAGCGCGTGGAAAAGGTAAATATCGCAGATCCGATTCACCTAGATTGATGTATCGTTATATCGGACGATTACGAGAGCTAGGAAGTGAATCCTTAGCTCCTTTCGATACACAGCGCGTGGAAAAGGTAAATATCGCGTTTCCGAGTGCCCACAACGTTTTATCGTTATATCGGACAATTACGACGGCTGGGAAGTGAATCCTTACACAATTTCGATACACAGCGCGTTGGAAAAGGTCAATATCGCGATTCCGTGTGCCCCAGAACGATTTATCATTATATCGGACGATTACGACGGCTAGGAATTGAATCCATAGCTTCTTCCATTACACAGCGCGTGGAAAAGGTAAATATCGCAGATCCGAGTCACCTAGAGCGATGTATCGTTATATCGGACGATTACGAGAGCTAGGAAGTGAATCATTAGCTTCTTTCGATACACAGCGCGTGGAAAAGGTAAATATCGCGTTTCCGAGTGCCCAGAACGTTTTATCCTTATATCGGACAATTACGACGGCTGGGAAGTGAACCCTTACACAATTTCGATACACAGCGTGTTGGAAAAGGTCAATATCGCGATTCCGTGTGTCCCAGAACGATTTATCATTATATCGGACGATTACGACGGATAGGAATTGAATCCATAGCTTCTTTCATTACACAGCGCGTGGAAAAGGTAAATATCGCAGATCCGAGTCACCTAGAGCGATGTATCGTTATATCGGACGATTACGAGAGCTAGGAAGTGA
This sequence comes from Nomada goodeniana, assembly GCA_963969485.1. Taxonomy (NCBI): domain Eukaryota; kingdom Metazoa; phylum Arthropoda; class Insecta; order Hymenoptera; family Apidae; genus Nomada; species Nomada goodeniana. The sequence goes on from OZ018303.1 coordinate 10,475,129, forward strand.
ATCCTTAGCTTCTTTCGATACACAGAGCGTGGAAAAGGTAAATATCGCGAATCCGAGTGCCCAGAACGTTTTATCGTTATATCGGACAATTACGGCGGCTGGGAAGTTAATCCTTACCCAATTTCGATACACAGCGCGTTGGAAAAGGTCAGTATCGCGATTCCGAGTGTCTCAGAACGATTTATCGTTATATAGGACGATTACGACGGCTAGGAATTGAATTAATAGCTTCCTTCGATACACAGCGCGTTGGAAAAGGTCAATATCGCAGATCCGAGTCACCTAGAGCGATTTATCGTTATATCGGACGATTACGAGAGCTAGGAAGTGAATCCTTAGCTTCTTTCGATACACAGAACGTGGAAAAGGTAAATATCGCGTATCCGAGTGCCCAGAACGTTTTATCGTTATATCGGACAATTACGACGGCTGGGAAGTTAATCCTTACCCAATTTCGATACACAGCGCGTTGGAAAAGGTTAGTATCGCGATTCCGAGTGTCTCAGAACGATTTATCGTTATATAGGACGATTACGACGGCTAGGAATTGAATTCATAGCTTCTTTCATTACACAGCGCGTGGAAAAGGTAAATATCGCAGATTCGAGTCACCTAGAGCGATTTATCGTTATATCGGACGATTACGAGAGCTAGGAAATGAATGCTTAGCTACTTTCGATGCACAGAGCTTGGAAAATCTAAATATCGCGTTTCCGAGTGCCCAGAACGTTTTATCGTTATATCGGACAATCACGACGGCTGGGAAGTGAATCCTTACCCAATTTCGATACACAGCGCGTTAGTAAAAGTCAGTATCGCGATTCCGACTGTCCCAGAACGATTTATCGTTATATCGGACGATTACGACGGCTAGGAATTGAATTCATAGCTTCTTTCATTACACAGCGCGTGGAAAAGGTAAATATCGCAGATTCGAGTCACCTAGAGCGATTTATCGTTATATCGGACGATTACGACGGCTAGGAATGGAATCCATAGCTTCTATCATTACACAGCGCGTGGAAAAGGAAAATATCGCAGATCCGAGTCACCTAGAGCGATGTATCGTTATATCGGACGATTACGAGAGCTAGGAAGTGAATCCTTAGCTTCTTTCGATACACAGAACGTGTAAAAGGTAAATATCGCGTATCCGAGTGCCCAGAACGTTTTATCGTTATATCGGACAATTACGACGGCTGGGAAGTTAATCCTTACCCAATTTCGATACACAGCGCGTTGGAAAAGGTCAGTATCGCGATTCCGAGTGTCTCAGAACGATTTATCGTTATATAGGACGATTACGACGGCTAGGAATTGAATTAATAGCTTCCTTCGATACACAGCGCGTGGAAAAGGTAAATATCGCAGATTCGAGTCACCTAGAGCGATTTATCGTTATATCGGACGATTACGAGAGCTAGGAAATGAATCCTTAGCTACTTTCGATGCACAGAGCTTGGAAAATCTAAATATCGCGTTTCCGAGTGCCCAGAACGTTTTATCGTTATATCGGACAATCACGACGGCTGGGAAGTGAATCCTTACCCAATTTCGATACACAGCGCGTTAGTAAAAGTCAGTATCGCGATTCCGAGTGTCCCAGAACGATTTATCGTTATATCGGACGATTACGACGGCTAGGAATTGAATTCATAGCTTCTTTCATTACACAGCGCGTGGAAAAGGTAAATATCGCAGATTCGAGTCACCTAGAGCGATTTATCGTTATATCGGACGATTACGAGAGCTAGGAAATGAATCCTTAGCTACTTTCGATGCACAGAGCTTGGAAAATCTAAATATCGCGTTTCCGAGTGCCCAGAACGTTTTATCGTTATATCGGACAATCACGACGGCTGGGAAGTGAATCCTTACCCAATTTCGATACACAGCGCGTTAGTAAAAGTCAGTATCGCGATTCCGAGTGTCCCAGAACGATTTATCGTTATATCGGACGATTACGACGGCTAGGGATTGAATCCATAGCTTCTTTCATTACACAGCGCGTGGAAAAGGTAAATATCGCAGATTCGAGTCACCTAGAGCGATTTATCGTTATATCGGACGATTACGAGAGCTAGGAAATGAATCCTTAGCTACTTTCAATGCACAGCGCTTGGAAATGCTAAATATCGCGTTTCCGAGTGCCCAGAACGTTTTATCGTTATATCGGACAATGACGACGGCTGGGAAGTGAATCCTTACCCAATTTCGATACACAGCGCGTTGGTAAAGGTCAGTATCGCGATTCCGAGTGCCTCAGAACGATTTATCGTTATATAGGACGATTACGACGGCTAGGAATCGAATCCATAGCTTCCTTCGATACACAGCGCGTGGAAAAGGTAAATATCGCGTTTCCGAGTGCCCAGAACGTTTTATCGTTATATCGGACAATTACGACGGCTGGGAAGTGAACCCTTACACAATTTCGATACACAGCGCGTTGGAAAAGGTCAATATCGCGATTCCGTGTGTCCCAGAACGATTTATCATTATATCGGACGATTACGACGGCTAGGAATTGAATCCATAGCTTCTTTCATTACACAGCGCGTGGAAAAGGTAAATATTGCAGATCCGAGTCACCTAGAGCGATGTATCGTTATATCGGACGATTACGAGAGCTAGGAAGTGAATCCTTAGCTTCTTTCGATACACAGCGCGTGGAAATGGTAAATATCGCGTTTCCGAGTGCCCAGAACGTTTTATCGTTATATCGGACAATTACGACGGCTGGGAAGTGAATCCTTACACAATTTCGATACACAGCGCGTTGGAAAAGGTCAATATCGCGATTCCGTGTGCCCCAGAACGATTTATCATTATATCGGACGATTACGACGGCTAGGAATTGAATCCATAGCTTCTTTCGATACACAGCGCGTGGAAAAGGTAAATATCGCAGATCCGAGTCACCTAGAGCGATGTATCGTTATATCGGACGATTACGAGAGCTAGGAAGTGAATCCATAGCTTCTTTCGATACACTGCGCGTGGAAAAGGTAAATATCGCGTTTCCGAGTGCCCATAACGTTTTATCGTTATTTCGGACAATTACGACGGCTGGGAAGTGAATCCTTACACAATTTCGATACACAGCGCGTTGGAAAAGGTCAATATCGCGATTCCGTGTGTCCCAGAACGGTTTATCATTATATCGGACGATTACGACGGCTAGGAATTGAATCCATAGCTTCTTTCGATACACAGCGCGTGGAAAACGTAAATATCGCAGATCCGAGTAACCTAGAGCGATGTATCGTTATATCGGACGATTACGAGGGCTAGGAAGTGAATCCTTAGCTTCTTTCGATACACAGCGCGTGGAAAAGGTAAATATCGCGTTTACGAGTGCCCAGAACGTTTTATCGTTATATCGGACAATTACGACGGCTGGGAAGTGAATCCTTACACAATTTCGATACACAGCGCGTTGGAAAAGGTCAATATCGCGATTCCGTGTGTCCCAGAACGATTTATCATTATATCGGACGATTACGACGGCTAGGAATTGAATCCATAGCTTCTTTCGATACACAGCGCGTGGAAAAGGTAAATATCGCAGATCCGAGTAACCTAGAGCGATGTATCGTTATATCGGACGATTACGAGAGCTAGGAAGTGAATCCTTAGCTTCTTTCGATACACAGCGCGTGGAAAAGGTAAATATCGCGTTTCCGATTGCCCATAACGTTTTATCGTTATATCGGACAATTACGACGGCTGGGAAGTGAATCCTTACACAATTTCGGTACACAGCGCGTTGGAAAAGGTCAATATCGCGATTCCGTGTGTCCCAGAACGGTTTATCATTATATCGGACGATTACGACGGCTAGGAATTGAATCCATAGCTTCTTTCGATACACAGCGCGTGGAAAAGGTAAATATCGCAGATCCGAGTCACCTAGAGCGATGTATCGTTATATCGGACGATTACGAGAGCTAGGAAGTGAATCCTTAGCTTCTTTCGATACACAGCGCTTGGAAAAGGTAAATATCGCGTTTCCGAGTGCCCAGAACGGTTTATCGTTATATCGGACAATTACGACGGCTGGGAAGTGAATCCTTACACAATTTCGATACACAGCGCGTTGGAAAAGGTCAATATCGCGATTCCGAGTGTCTCAGAACGATTTATCGTTATATAGGACGATTACGACGGCTACGAATTGAATCCATAGCTTCCTTCGATACACAGCGCGTGGAAAAGGTAAATATCGCAGATTCGAGTCACCTAGAGCGATTTATCGTTATATCGGGCGATTACGAGAGCTAGGAAGTGAATCCTTAGCTTCTTTCGATACACAGCGCGTGGAAATGGTAAATATCGCGTTTCCGAGTGCCCAGAACGTTTTATCGTTATATCGGACAATTACGACGGCTGGGAAGTGAATCCTTACACAATTTCGATACACAGCGCGTTGGAAAAGGTCAATATCGCGATTCCGTGTGCCCCAGAACGATTTATCATTATATAGGACGATTACGACGGCTAGGAATTGAATTAATAGCTTCCTTCGATACACAGCGCGTGGAAAGGGTAAATATCGCAGATTCGAGTCACCTAGAACGATTTATCGTTATAACGGACGATTACGAGAGCTAGGAAATGAATCCTTAGCTACTTTCGATGCACAGCGCTTGGAAAATCTAAATATCGCGTTTCCGAGTGCCCAGAACGTTTTATCGTTATATCGGACAATCACGACGGCTGGGAAGTGAATCCTTACCCAATTACGATACACAGCGCGTTGGTAAAAGTCCGTATCGCGATTCCGAGTGTCCCAGAACGATTTATCGTTATATCGGACGATTACGACGGCTAGGAATTGAATCCATAGCTTCTTTCATTACACAGCGCGGGGAAAAGGTAAATATCGCAGATTCGAGTCACCTAGAGCGATTTATCGTTATATCGGACGATTACGAGAGCTAGGAAGTGAATCCTTAGCTTCTTTCGATACACAGCGCGTGGAAAAGGTAAATATCGCGTTTACGAGTGCCCAGAACGTTTTATCGTTATATCGGACAATTACGACGGCTGGGAAGTGAATCCTTACACAATTTCGATACACAGCGCGTTGGAAAAGGTCAATATCGCGATTCCGTGTGTCCCAGAACGATTTATCATTATATCGGACGATTACGACGGCTAGGAATTGAATCCATAGCTTCTTTCGATACACAGCGCGTGGAAAACGTAAATATCGCAGATCCGAGTAACCTAGAGCGATGTATCGTTATATCGGACGATTACGAGAGCTAGGAAGTGAATCCTTAGCTTCTTTCGATACACAGCGCGTGGAAAAGGTAAATATCGCGTTTCCGAGTGCCCATAACGTTTTATCGTTATTTCGGACAATTACGACGCCTGGGAAGTGAATCCTTACACAATTTCGATACACAGCGCGTTGGAAAAGGTCAATATCGTGATTCCGTGTGTCCCAGAACGGTTTATCATTATATCGGACGATTACGACGGCTAGGAATTGAATCCATAGCTTCTTTCGATACACAGCGCGTGGAAAAGGTAAATATCGCAGATCCGAGTCACCTAGAGCGATGTATCGTTATATCGGACGATTACGAGAGCTAGGAAGTGAATCCTTAGCTTCTTTCGATACACAGCGCGTGGAAAAGGTAAATATCGCGTTTACGAGTGCCCAGAACGTTTTATCGTTATATCGGACAATTACGACGGCTGGGAAGTGAATCCTTACACAATTTCGATACACAGCGCGTTGGAAAAGGTCAATATCGCGATTCCGTGTGTCCCAGAACGATTTATCATTATATCGGACGATTACGACGGCTAGGAATTGAATCCATAGCTTCTTTCGATACACAGCGCGTGGAAAACGTAAATATCGCAGATCCGAGTAACCTAGAGCGATGTATCGTTATATCGGACGATTACGAGAGCTAGGAAGTGAATCCTTAGCTTCTTTCGATACACAGCGCGTGGAAAAGGTAAATATCGCGTTTCCGAGTGCCCATAACGTTTTATCGTTATTTCGGACAATTACGACGGCTGGGAAGTGAATCCTTACACAATTTCGATACACAGCGCGTTGGAAAAGGTCAATATCGCGATTCCGTGTGTCCCAGAACGGTTTATCATTATATCGGACGATTACGACGGCTAGGAATTGAATCCATAGCTTCTTTCGATACACAGCGCGTGGAAAAGGTAAATATCGCAGATCCGAGTCACCTAGAGCGATGTATCGTTATATCGGACGATTACGAGAGCTAGGAAGTGAATCCTTAGCTTCTTTCGATACACAGCGCGTGGAAAAGGTAAATATCGCGTTTACGAGTGCCCAGAACGTTTTATCGTTATATCGGACAATTACGACGGCTGGGAAGTGAATCCTTACACAATTTCGATACACAGCGCGTTGGAAAAGGTCAATATCGCGATTCCGTGTGTCCCAGAACGATTTATCATTATATCGGACGATTACGACGGCTAGGAATTGAATCCATAGCTTCTTTCGATACACAGCGCGTGGAAAACGTAAATATCGCAGATCCGAGTAACCTAGAGCGATGTATCGTTATATCGGACGATTACGAGAGCTAGGAAGTGAATCCTTAGCTTCTTTCGATACACAGCGCGTGGAAAAGGTAAATATCGCGTTTCCGAGTGCCCATAACGTTTTATCGTTATATCGGACAATTACGACGGCTGGGAAGTGAATCCTTACACAATTTCGGTACACAGCGCGTTGGAAAAGGTCAATATCGCGATTCCGTGTGTCCCAGAACGGTTTATCATTATATCGGACGATTACGACGGCTAGGAATTGAATCCATAGCTTCTTTCGATACACAGCGCGTGGAAAAGGTAAATATCGCAGATCCGAGTCACCTAGAGCGATGTATCGTTATATCGGACGATTACGAGAGCTAGGAAGTGAATCCTTAGCTTCTTTCGATACACAGCGCTTGGAAAAGGTAAATATCGCGTTTCCGAGTGCCCAGAACGGGTTATCGTTATATCGGACAATTACGACGGCTGGGAAGTGAATCCTTACACAATTTCGATACACAGCGCGTTGGAAAAGGTCAATATCGCGATTCCGAGTGTCTCAGAACGATTTATCGTTATATAGGACGATTACGACGGCTACGAATTGAATCCATAGCTTCCTTCGATACACAGCGCGTGGAAAAGGTAAATATCGCAGATTCGAGTCACCTAGAGCGATTTATCGTTATATCGGGCGATTACGAGAGCTAGGAAGTGAATCCTTAGCTTCTTTCGATACACAGAGCGTGGAAAAGGTAAATATCGCGTATCCGAGTGCCCAGAACGTTTTATCGTTATATCGGACAATTACGACGGCTGGGAAGTTAATCCTTACCCAATTTCGATACACAGCGCGTTGGAAAAGGTCAGTATCGCGATTCCGAGTGTCTATGAACGATTTATCGTTATATAGGACGATTACGACGGCTAGGAATTGAATTAATAGCTTCCTTCGATACACAGCGCGTGGAAAGGGTAAATATCGCAGATTCGAGTCACCTAGAACGATTTATCGTTATAACGGACGATTACGAGAGCTAGGAAATGAATCCTTAGCTACTTTCGATGCACAGCGCTTGGAAAATCTAAATATCGCGTTTCCGAGTGCCCAGAACGTTTTATCGTTATATCGGACAATCACGACGGCTGGGAAGTGAATCCTTACCCAATTACGATACACAGCGCGTTGGTAAAAGTCAGTATCGCGATTCCGAGTGTCCCAGAACGATTTATCGTTATATCGGACGATTACGACGGCTAGGAATTGAATCCATAGCTTCTTTCATTACACAGCGCGGGGAAAAGGTAAATATCGCAGATTCGAGTCACCTAGAGCGATTTATCGTTATATCGGACGATTACGAGAGCTAGGAAATGAATCCTTAGCTACTTTCAATGCACAGCGCTTGGAAATGCTAAATATCGCGTTTCCGAGTGCCCAGAACGTTTTATCGTTATATCGGACAATTACGACGGCTGGGAAGTGAATCCTTACACAATTTCGATACACAGCGCGTTGGAAAAGGTCAATATCGCGATTCCGTGTGTCCCAGAACGATTTATCATTATATCGGACGATTACGACGGCTAGGAATTGAATCCATAGCTTCTTTCGATACACAGCGCGTGGAAAACGTAAATATCGCAGATCCGAGTAACCTAGAGCGATGTATCGTTATATCGGACGATTACGAGAGCTAGGAAGTGAATCCTTAGCTTCTTTCGATACACAGCGCGTGGAAAAGGTAAATATCGCGTTTCCGAGTGCCCATAACGTTTTATCGTTATATCGGACAATTACGACGGCTGAGAAGTGAATCCTTACACAATTTCGGTACACAGCGCGTTGGAAAAGGTCAATATCGCGATTCCGTGTGTCCCAGAACGGTTTATCATTATATCGGACGATTACGACGGCTAGGAATTGAATCCATAGCTTCTTTCGATACACAGCGCGTGGAAAAGGTAAATATCGCAGATCCGAGTCACCTAGAGCGATGTATCGTTATATCGGACGATTACGAGAGCTAGGAAGTGAATCCTTAGCTTCTTTCGATACACAGCGCTTGGAAAAGGTAAATATCGCGTTTCCGAGTGCCCAGAACGGTTTATCGTTATATCGGACAATTACGACGGCTGGGAAGTGAATCCTTACACAATTTCGATACACAGCGCGTTGGAAAAGGTCAATATCGCGATTCCGAGTGTCTCAGAACGATTTATCGTTATATAGGACGATTACGACGGCTACGAATTGAATCCATAGCTTCCTTCGATACACAGCGCGTGGAAAAGGTAAATATCGCAGATTCGAGTCACCTAGAGCGATTTATCGTTATATCGGGCGATTACGAGAGCTAGGAAGTGAATCCTTAGCTTCTTTCGATACACAGAGCGTGGAAAAGGTAAATATCGCGTATCCGAGTGCCCAGAACGTTTTATCGTTATATCGGACAATTACGACGGCTGGGAAGTTAATCCTTACCCAATTTCGATACACAGCGCGTTGGAAAAGGTCAGTATCGCGATTCCGAGTGTCTATGAACGATTTATCGTTATATAGGACGATTACGACGGCTAGGAATTGAATTAATAGCTTCCTTCGATACACAGCGCGTGGAAAGGGTAAATATCGCAGATTCGAGTCACCTAGAACGATTTATCGTTATAACGGACGATTACGAGAGCTAGGAAATGAATCCTTAGCTACTTTCGATGCACAGCGCTTGGAAAATCTAAATATCGCGTTTCCGAGTGCCCAGAACGTTTTATCGTTATATCGGACAATCACGACGGCTGGGAAGTGAATCCTTACCCAATTACGATACACAGCGCGTTGGTAAAAGTCAGTATCGCGATTCCGAGTGTCCCAGAACGATTTATCGTTATATCGGACGATTACGACGGCTAGGAATTGAATCCATAGCTTCTTTCATTACACAGCGCGTGGAAAAGGTAAATATCGCAGATTCGAGTCACCTAGAGCGATTTATCGTTATATCGGACGATTACGAGAGCTAGGAAATGAATCCTTAGCTACTTTCAATGCACAGCGCTTGGAAATGCTAAATATCGCGTTTCCGAGTGCCCAGAACGTTTTATCGTTATATCGGACAATGACGACGGCTGGGAAGTGAATCCTTACCCAATTTCGATACACAGCGCGTTGGTAAAGGTCAGTATCGCGATTCCGAGTGCCTCAGAACGATTTATCGTTATATAGGACGATTACGACGGCTAGGAATCGAATCCATAGCTTCCTTCGATACACAGCGCGTGGAAAAGGTAAATATCGCGTTTCCGAGTGCCCAGAACGTTTTATCGTTATATCGGACAATTACGACGGCTGGGAAGTGAACCCTTACACAATTTCGATACACAGCGCGTTGGAAAAGGTCAATATCGCGATTCCGTGTGTCCCAGAACGATTTATCATTATATCGGACGATTACGTCGGCTAGGAATTGAATCCATAGCTTCTTTCATTACACAGCGCGTGGAAAAGGTAAATATCGCAGATCCGATTCACCTAGATTGATGTATCGTTATATCGGACGATTACGAGAGCTAGGAAGTGAATCCTTAGCTTCTTTCGATACACAGCGCGTGGAAAAGGTAAATATCGCGTTTCCGAGTGCCCACAACGTTTTATCGTTATATCGGACAATTACGAAGGTTGGGAAGTGAATCCTTACACAATTTCGATACACAGCGCGTTGGAAAAGGTCAATATCGCGATTCCGTGTGTCCCAGAACGATTTATCATTATATCGGACGATTACGACGGCTAGGAATTGAATCCATAGCTTCTTTCATTACACAGCGCGTGGAAAAGGTAAATATCGCAGATCCGAGTCACCTAGAGCGATGTATCGTTATATCGGACGATTACGAGAGCTAGGAAGTGAATCCTTAGCTTCTTTCGATACACAGCGCGTGGAAATGGTAAATATCGCGTTTCCGAGTGCCCAGAACGTTTTATCGTTATATCGGACAATTACGACGGCTGGGAAGTGAATCCTTACACAATTTCGATACACAGCGCGTTGGAAAAGGTCAATATCGCGATTCCGTGTGTCCCAGAACGGTTTATCATTATATCGGACGATTACGACGGCTAGGAATTGAATCCATAGCTTCTTTCGATACACAGCGCGTGGAAAAGGTAAATATCGCAGATCCGAGTCACCTAGAGCGATGTATCGTTATATCGGACGATTACGAGAGCTAGGAAGTGAATCCTTAGCTTCTTTCGATACACTGCGCGTGGAAAAGGTAAATATCGCGTTTCCGAGTGCCCATAACGTTTTATCGTTATTTCGGACAATTACGACGGCTGGGAAGTGAATCCTTACACAATTTCGATACACAGCGCGTTGGAAAAGGTCAATATCGCGATTCCGTGTGTCCCAGAACGGTTTATCATTATATCGGACGATTACGACGGCTAGGAATTGAATCCATAGCTTCTTTCGATACACAGCGCGTGGAAAAGGTAAATATCGCAGATCCGAGTCACCTAGAGCGATGTATCGTTATATCGGACGATTACGAGAGCTAGGAAGTGAATCCTTAGCTTCTTTCGATACACAGCGCGTGGAAAAGGTAAATATCGCGTTTACGAGTGCCCAGAACGTTTTATCGTTATATCGGACAATTACGACGGCTGGGAAGTGAATCCTTACACAATTTCGATACACAGCGCGTTGGAAAAGGTCAATATCGCGATTCCGTGTGTCCCAGAACGATTTATCATTATATCGGACGATTACGACGGCTAGGAATTGAATCCATAGCTTCTTTCGATACACAGCGCGTGGAAAACGTAAATATCGCAGATCCGAGTAACCTAGAGCGATGTATCGTTATATCGGACGATTACGAGAGCTAGGAAGTGAATCCTTAGCTTCTTTCGATACACAGCGCGTGGAAAAGGTAAATATCGCGTTTACGAGTGCCCAGAACGTTTTATCGTTATATCGGACAATTACGACGGCTGGGAAGTGAATCCTTACACAATTTCGATACACAGCGCGTTGGAAAAGGTCAATATCGCGATTCCGTGTGTCCCAGAACGATTTATCATTATTATCGGACGATTACGACGGCTAGGAATTGAATCCATAGCTTCTTTCGATACACAGCGCGTGGAAAACGTAAATATCGCAGATCCGAGTAACCTAGAGCGATGTATCGTTATATCGGACGATTACGAGAGCTAGGAAGTGAATCCTTAGCTTCTTTCGATACACAGCGCGTGGAAAAGGTAAATATCGCGTTTCCGAGTGCCCATAACGTTTTATCGTTATATCGGACAATTACGACGGCTGGGAAGTGAATCCTTACACAATTTCGGTACACAGCGCGTTGGAAAAGGTCAATATCGCGATTCCGTGTGTCCAGAACGGTTTATCATTATATCGGACGATTACGACGGCTAGGAATTGAATCCATAGCTTCTTTCGATACACAGCGCGTGGAAAAGGTAAATATCGCAGATCCGAGTCACCTAGAGCGATGTATCGTTATATCGGACGATTACGAGAGCTAGGAAGTGAATCCTTAGCTTCTTTCGATACACAGCGCTTGGAAAAGGTAAATATCGCGTTTCCGAGTGCCCAGAACGGGTTATCGTTATATCGGACAATTACGACGGCTGGGAAGTGAATCCTTACACAATTTCGATACACAGCGCGTTGGAAAAGGTCAATATCGCGATTCCGAGTGTCTCAGAACGATTTATCGTTATATAGGACGATTACGACGGCTACGAATTGAATCCATAGCTTCCTTCGATACACAGCGCGTGGAAAAGGTAAATATCGCAGATTCGAGTCACCTAGAGCGATTTATCGTTATATCGGGCGATTACGAGAGCTAGGAAGTGAATCCTTAGCTTCTTTCGATACACAGAGCGTGGAAAAGGTAAATATCGCGTATCCGAGTGCCCAGAACGTTTTATCGTTATATCGGACAATTACGACGGCTGGGAAGTTAATCCTTACCCAATTTCGATACACAGCGCGTTGGAAAAGGTCAGTATCGCGATTCCGAGTGTCTATGAACGATTTATCGTTATATAGGACGATTACGACGGCTAGGAATTGAATTAATAGCTTCCTTCGATACACAGCGCGTGGAAAGGGTAAATATCGCAGATTCGAGTCACCTAGAACGATTTATCGTTATAACGGACGATTACGAGAGCTAGGAAATGAATCCTTAGCTACTTTCGATGCACAGCGCTTGGAAAATCTAAATATCGCGTTTCCGAGTGCCCAGAACGTTTTATCGTTATATCGGACAATCACGACGGCTGGGAAGTGAATCCTTACCCAATTACGATACACAGCGCGTTGGTAAAAGTCAGTATCGCGATTCCGAGTGTCCCAGAACGATTTATCGTTATATCGGACGATTACGGCGGCTAGGAATTGAATCCATAGCTTCTTTCATTACACAGCGCGGGGAAAAGGTAAATATCGCAGATTCGAGTCACCTAGAGCGATTTATCGTTATATCGGACGATTACGAGAGCTAGGAAATGAATCCTTAGCTACTTTCAATGCACAGCGCTTGGAAATGCTAAATATCGCGTTTCCGAGTGCCCAGAACGTTTTATCGTTATATCGGACAATTACGACGGCTGGGAAGTGAATCCTTACACAATTTCGATACACAGCGCGTTGGAAAAGGTCAATATCGCGATTCCGTGTGTCCCAGAACGATTTATCATTATATCGGACGATTACGACGGCTAGGAATTGAATCCATAGCTTCTTTCGATACACAGCGCGTGGAAAACGTAAATATCGCAGATCCGAGTAACCTAGAGCGATGTATTGTTATATCGGACGATTACGAGAGCTAGGAAGTGAATCCTTAGCTTCTTTCGATACACAGCGCGTGGAAAAGGTAAATATCGCGTTTCCGAGTGCCCATAACGTTTTATCGTTATATCGGACAATTACGACGGCTGGGAAGTGAATCCTTACACAATTTCGGTACACAGCGCGTTGGAAAAGGTCAATATCGCGATTCCGTGTGTCCCAGAACGGTTTATCATTATATCGGACGATTACGACGGCTAGGAATTGAATCCATAGCTTCTTTCGATACACAGCGCGTGGAAAAGGTAAATATCGCAGATCCGAGTCACCTAGAGCGATGTATCGTTATATCGGACGATTACGAGAGCTAGGAAGTGAATCCTTAGCTTCTTTCGATACACAGCGCTTGGAAAAGGTAAATATCGCGTTTCCGAGTGCCCAGAACGGTTTATCGTTATATCGGACAATTACGACGGCTGGGAAGTGAATCCTTACACAATTTCGATACACAGCGCGTTGGAAAAGGTCAATATCGCGATTCCGAGTGTCTCAGAACGATTTATCGTTATATAGGACGATTACGACGGCTACGAATTGAATCCATAGCTTCCTTCGATACACAGCGCGTGGAAAAGGTAAATATCGCAGATTCGAGTCACCTAGAGCGATTTATCGTTATATCGGGCGATTACGAGAGCTAGGAAGTGAATCCTTAGCTTCTTTCGATACACAGAGCGTGGAAAAGGTAAATATCGCGTATCCGAGTGCCCAGAACGTTTTATCGTTATATCGGACAATTACGACGGCTGGGAAGTTAATCCTTACCCAATTTCGATACACAGCGCGTTGGAAAAGGTCAGTATCGCGATTCCGAGTGTCTATGAACGATTTATCGTTATATAGGACGATTACGACGGCTAGGAATTGAATTAATAGCTTCCTTCGATACACAGCGCGTGGAAAGGGTAAATATCGCAGATTCGAGTCACCTAGAACGATTTATCGTTATAACGGACGATTACGAGAGCTAGGAAATGAATCCTTAGCTACTTTCGATGCACAGCGCTTGGAAAATCTAAATATCGCGTTTCCGAGTGCCCAGAACGTTTTATCGTTATATCGGACAATCACGACGGCTGGGAAGTGAATCCTTAACCAATTACGATACACAGCGGGTTGGTAAAAGTCAGTATCGCGATTCCGAGTGTCCCAGAACGATTTATATATCGGACGATTACGACGGCTAGGAATTGAATCCATAGCTTCTTTCATTACACAGCGCGTGGAAAAGGTAAATATCGCAGATTCGAGTCACCTAGAGCGATTTATCGTTATATCGGACGATTACGAGAGCTAGGAAATGAATCCTTAGCTACTTTCAATGCACAGCGCTTGGAAATGCTAAATATCGCGTTTCCGAGTGCCCAGAACGTTTTATCGTTATATCGGACAATGACGACGGCTGGGAAGTGAATCCTTACCCAATTTCGATACACAGCGCGTTGGTAAATGTCAGTATCGCGATTCCGAGTGCCTCAGAACGATTTATCGTTATATAGGACGATTACGACGGCTAGGAATCGAATCCATAGCTTCCTTCGATACACAGCGCGTGGAAAAGGTAAATATCGCGTTTCCGAGTGCCCAGAACGTTTATTATCGTTATATCGGACAATTACGACGGCTGGGAAGTGAACCCTTACCACAATTTCGATACACAGCGCGTTGGAAAAGGTCAATATCGCGATTCCGTGTGTCCCAGAACGATTTATCATTATATCGGACGATTACGTCGGCTAGGGAATTGAATCCATAGCTTCTTTCATTACACAGCGCGTGGAAAAGGTAAATATCGCAGATCCGATTCACCTAGATTGATGTATCGTTATATCGGACGATTACGAGAGCTAGGAAGTGAATCCTTAGCTTCTTTCGATACACAGCGCGTGGAAAAGGTAAATATCGCGTTTCCGAGTGCCCACAACGTTTTATCGTTATATCGGACAATTACGAAGGTTGGGAAGTGAATCCTTACACAATTTCGATACACAGCGCGTTGGAAAAGGTCAATATCGCGATTCCGTGTGTCCCAGAACGATTTATCATTATATCGGACGATTACGACGGCTAGGAATTGAATCCATAGCTTCTTTCATTACACAGCGCGTGGAAAAGGTAAATATCGCAGATCCGAGTCACCTAGAGCGATGTATCGTTATATCGGACGATTACGAGAGCTAGGAAGTGAATCCTTAGCTTCTTTCGATACACAGCGCGTGGAAATGGTAAATATCGCGTTTCCGAGTGCCCAGAACGTTTTATCGTTATATCGGACAATTACGACGGCTGGGAAGTGAATCCTTACACAATTTCGATACACAGCGCGTTGGAAAAGGTCAATATCGCGATTCCGTGTGCCCCAGAACGATTTATCATTATATCGGACGATTACGACGGCTAGGAATTGAATCCATAGCTTCTTTCGATACACAGCGCGTGGAAAAGGTAAATATCGCAGATCCGAGTCACCTAGAGCGATGTATCGTTATATCGGACGATTACGAGAGCTAGGAAATGAATCCTTAGCTACTTTCAATGCACAGCGCTTGGAAATGCTAAATATCGCGTTTCCGAGTGCCCAGAACGTTTTATCGTCATATCGGACAATGACGACGGCTGGGAAGTGAATCCTTACCCAATTTCGATACACAGCGCGTTGGTAAAGGTCAGTATCGCGATTCCGAGTGCCTCAGAACGATTTATCGTTATATAGGACGATTACGACGGCTAGGAATCGAATCCATAGCTTCCTTCGATACACAGCGCGTGGAAAAGGTAAATATCGCGTTTCCGAGTGCCCAGAACGTTTTATCGTTATATCGGACAATTACGACGGCTGGGAAGTGAACCCTTACACAATTTCGATACACAGCGCGTTGGAAAAGGTCAATATCGCGATTCCGTGTGTCCCAGAACGATTTATCATTATATCGGACGATTACGTCGGCTAGGAATTGAATCCATAGCTTCTTTCATTACACAGCGCGTGGAAAAGGTAAATATCGCAGATCCGATTCACCTAGATTGATGTATCGTTATATCGGACGATTACGAGAGCTAGGAAGTGAATCCTTAGCTTCTTTCGATACACAGCGCGTGGAAAAGGTAAATATCGCGTTTCCGAGTGCCCACAACGTTTTATCGTTATATCGGACAATTACGAAGGTTGGGAAGTGAATCCTTACACAATTTCGATACACAGCGCGTTGGAAAAGGTCAATATCGCGATTCCGTGTGTCCCAGAACGATTTATCATTATATCGGACGATTACGACGGCTAGGAATTGAATCCATAGCTTCTTTCGATACACAGCGCGTGGAAAAGGTAAATATCGCAGATCCGAGTCACCTAGAGCGATGTATCGTTATATCGGACGATTACGAGAGCTAGGAAGTGAATCCTTAGCTTCTTTCGATACACAGCGCTTGGAAAAGGTAAATATCGCGTTTCCGAGTGCCCAGAACGGTTTATCGTTATATCGGACAATTACGACGGCTGGGAAGTGAATCCTTACACAATTTCGATACACAGCGCGTTGGAAAAGGTCAATATCGCGATTCCGAGTGTCTCAGAACGATTTATCGTTATATAGGACGATTACGACGGCTACGAATTGAATCCATAGCTTCCTTCGATACACAGCGCGTGGAAAAGGTAAATATCGCAGATTCGAGTCACCTAGAGCGATTTATCGTTATATCGGGCGATTACGAGAGCTAGGAAGTGAATCCTTAGCTTCTTTCGAAACACAGAGCGTGGAAAAGGTAAATATCGCGTATCCGAGTGCCCAGAACGTTTTATCGTTATATCGGACAATTACGACGGCTGGGAAGTTAATCCTTACCCAATTTCGATACACAGCGCGTTGGAAAAGGTCAGTATCGCGATTCCGAGTGTCTATGAACGATTTATCGTTATATAGGACGATTACGACGGCTAGGAATTGAATTAATAGCTTCCTTCGATACACAGCGCGTGGAAAGGGTAAATATCGCAGATTCGAGTCACCTAGAACGATTTATCGTTATAACGGACGATTACGAGAGCTAGGAAATGAATCCTTAGCTACTTTCGATGCACAGCGCTTGGAAAATCTAAATATCGCGTTTCCGAGTGCCCAGAACGTTTTATCGTTATATCGGACAATCACGACGGCTGGGAAGTGAATCCTTACCCAATTACGATACACAGCGCGTTGGTAAAAGTCAGTATCGCGATTCCGAGTGTCCCAGAACGATTTATCGTTATATCGGACGATTACGACGGCTAGGAATTGAATCCATAGCTTCTTTCATTACACAGCGCGTGGAAAAGGTAAATATCGCAGATTCGAGTCACCTAGAGCGATTTATCGTTATATCGGACGATTACGAGAGCTAGGAAATGAATCCTTAGCTACTTTCAATGCACAGCGCTTGGAAATGCTAAATATCGCGTTTCCGAGTGCCCAGAACGTTTTATCGTTATATCGGACAATGACGACGGCTGGGAAGTGAATCCTTACCCAATTTCGATACACAGCGCGTTGGTAAAGGTCAGTATCGCGATTCCGAGTGCCTCAGAACGATTTATCGTTATATAGGACGATTACGACGGCTAGGAATCGAATCCATAGCTTCCTTCGATACACAGCGCGTGGAAAAGGTAAATATCGCGTTTCCGAGTGCCCAGAACGTTTTATCGTTATATCGGACAATTACGACGGCTGGGAAGTGAACCCTTACACAATTTCGATACACAGCGCGTTGGAAAAGGTCAATATCGCGATTCCGTGTGTCCCAGAACGATTTATCATTATATCGGACGATTACGTCGGCTAGGAATTGAATCCATAGCTTCTTTCATTACACAGCGCGTGGAAAAGGTAATTATCGCAGATCCGATTCACCTAGATTGATGTATCGTTATATCGGACGATTACGAGAGCTAGGAAGTGAATCCTTAGCTTCTTTCGATACACAGCGCGTGGAAAAGGTAAATATCGCGTTTCCGAGTGCCCACAACGTTTTATCGTTATATCGGACAATTACGAAGGTTGGGAAGTGAATCCTTACACAATTTCGATACACAGCGCGTTGGAAAAGGTCAATATCGCGATTCCGTGTGTCCCAGAACGATTTATCATTATATCGGACGATTACGACGGCTAGGAATTGAATCCATAGCTTCTTTCATTACACAGCGCGTGGAAAAGGTAAATATCGCAGATCCGAGTCACCTAGAGCGATGTATCGTTATATCGGACGATTACGAGAGCTAGGAAGTGAATCCTTAGCTTCTTTCGATACACAGCGCGTGGAAATGGTAAATATCGCGTTTCCGAGTGCCCAGAACGTTTTATCGTTATATCGGACAATTACGACGGCTGGGAAGTGAATCCTTACACAATTTCGATACACAGCGCGTTGGAAAAGGTCAATATCGCGATTCCGTGTGCCCCAGAACGATTTATCATTATATCGGACGATTACGACGGCTAGGAATTGAATCCATAGCTTCTTTCGATACACAGCGCGTGGAAAAGGTAAATATCGCAGATCCGAGTCACCTAGAGCGATGTATCGTTATATCGGACGATTACGAGAGCTAGGAAGTGAATCCCTAGCTTCTTTCGATACACTGCGCGTGGAAAAGGTAAATATCGCGTTTCCGAGTGCCCATAACGTTTTATCGTTATTTCGGACAATTACGACGGCTGGGAAGTGAATCCTTACACAATTTCGATACACAGCGCGTTGGAAAAGGTCAATATCGCGATTCCGTGTGTCCCAGAACGGTTTATCATTATATCGGACGATTACGACGGCTAGGAATTGAATCCATAGCTTCTTTCGATACACAGCGCGTGGAAAAGGTAAATATCGCAGATCCGAGTCACCTAGAGCGATGTATCGTTATATCGGACGATTACGAGAGCTAGGAAGTGAATCCTTAGCTTCTTTCGATACACAGCGCGTGGAAAAGGTAAATATCGCGTTTACGAGTGCCCAGAACGTTTTATCGTTATATCGGACAATTACGACGGCTGGGAAGTGAATCCTTACACAATTTCGATACACAGCGCGTTGGAAAAGGTCAATATCGCGATTCCGTGTGTCCCAGAACGATTTATCATTATATCGGACGATTACGACGGCTAGGAATTGAATCCATAGCTTCTTTCGATACACAGCGCGTGGAAAACGTAAATATCGCAGATCCGAGTAACCTAGAGCGATGTATCGTTATATCGGACGATTACGAGAGCTAGGAAGTGAATCCTTAGCTTCTTTCGATACACAGCGCGTGGAAAAGGTAAATATCGCGTTTCCGAGTGCCCATAACGTTTTATCGTTATATCGGACAATTACGACGGCTGGGAAGTGAATCCTTACACAATTTCGGTACACAGCGCGTTGGAAAAGGTCAATATCGCGATTCCGTGTGTCCCAGAACGGTTTATCATTATATCGGACGATTACGACGGCTAGGAATTGAATCCATAGCTTCTTTCGATACACAGCGCGTGGAAAAGGTAAATATCGCAGATCCGAGTCACCTAGAGCGATGTATCGTTATATCGGACGATTACGAGAGCTAGGAAGTGAATCCTTAGCTTCTTTCGATACACAGCGCTTGGAAAAGGTAAATATCGCGTTTCCGAGTGCCCAGAACGGTTTATCGTTATATCGGACAATTACGACGGCTGGGAAGTGAATCCTTACACAATTTCGATACACAGCGCGTTGGAAAAGGTCAATATCGCGATTCCGAGTGTCTCAGAACGATTTATCGTTATATAGGACGATTACGACGGCTACGAATTGAATCCATAGCTTCCTTCGATACACAGCGCGTGGAAAAGGTAAATATCGCAGATTCGAGTCACCTAGAGCGATTTATCGTTATATCGGGCGATTACGAGAGCTAGGAAGTGAATCCTTAGCTTCTTTCGATACACAGAGCGTGGAAAAGGTAAATATCGCGTATCCGAGTGCCCAGAACGTTTTATCGTTATATCGGACAATTACGACGGCTGGGAAGTTAATCCTTACCCAATTTCGATACACAGCGCGTTGGAAAAGGTCAGTATCGCGATTCCGAGTGTCTATGAACGATTTATCGTTATATAGGACGATTACGACGGCTAGGAATTGAATTAATAGCTTCCTTCGATACACAGCGCGTGGAAAGGGTAAATATCGCAGATTCGAGTCACCTAGAACGATTTATCGTTATAACGGACGATTACGAGAGCTAGGAAATGAATCCTTAGCTACTTTCGATGCACAACGCTTGGAAAATCTAAATATCGCGTTTCCGAGTGCCCAGAACGTTTTATCGTTATATCGGACAATCACGACGGCTGGGAAGTGAATCCTTACCCAATTACGATACACAGCGCGTTGGTAAAAGTCAGTATCGCGATTCCGAGTGTCCCAGAACGATTTATCGTTATATCGGACGATTACGACGGCTAGGAATTGAATCCATAGCTTCTTTCATTACACAGCGCGGGGAAAAGGTAAATATCGCAGATTCGAGTCACCTAGAGCGATTTATCGTTATATCGGACGATTACGAGAGCTAGGAAGTGAATCCTTAGCTTCTTTCGATACACAGCGCGTGGAAAAGGTAAATATCGCGTTTACGAGTGCCCAGAACGTTTTATCGTTATATCGGACAATTACGACGGCTGGGAAGTGAATCCTTACACAATTTCGATACACAGCGCGTTGGAAAAGGTCAATATCGCGATTCCGTGTGTCCCAGAACGATTTATCATTATATCGGACGATTACGACGGCTAGGAATTGAATCCATAGCTTCTTTCGATACACAGCGCGTGGAAAACGTAAATATCGCAGATCCGAGTAACCTAGAGCGATGTATCGTTATATCGGACGATTACGAGAGCTAGGAAGTGAATCCTTAGCTTCTTTCGATACACAGCGCGTGGAAAAGGTAAATATCGCGTTTCCGAGTGCCCATAACGTTTTATCGTTATATCGGACAATTACGACGGCTGGGAAGTGAATCCTTACACAATTTCGATACACAGCGCGTTGGAAAAGATCAATATCGCGATTCCGTGTGTCCCAGAACGGTTTATCATTATATCGGACGATTACGACGGCTAGGAATTGAATCCATAGCTTCTTTCGATACACAGCGCGTGGAAAAGGTAAATATCGCAGATCCGAGTCACCTAGAGCGATGTATCGTTATATCGGACGATTACGAGAGCTAGGAAGTGAATCCTTAGCTTCTTTCGATACACAGCGCTTGGAAAAGGTAAATATCGCGTTTCCGAGTGCCCAGAACGGTTTATCGTTATATCGGACAATTACGACGGCTGGGAAGTGAATCCTTACACAATTTCGATACACAGCGCGTTGGAAAAGGTCAATATCGCGATTCCGAGTGTCTCAGAACGATTTATCGTTATATAGGACGATTACGACGGCTACGAATTGAATCCATAGCTTCCTTCGATACACAGCGCGTGGAAAAGGTAAATATCGCAGATTCGAGTCACCTAGAGCGATTTATCGTTATATCGGGCGATTACGAGAGCTAGGAAGTGAATCCTTAGCTTCTTTCGATACACAGAGCGTGGAAAAGGTAAATATCGCGTATCCGAGTGCCCAGAACGTTTTATCGTTATATCGGACAATTACGACGGCTGGGAAGTTAATCCTTACCCAATTTCGATACACAGCGCGTTGGAAAAGGTCAGTATCGCGATTCCGAGTGTCTATGAACGATTTATCGTTATATAGGACGATTACGACGGCTAGGAATTGAATTAATAGCTTCCTTCGATACACAGCGCGTGGAAAGGGTAAATATCGCAGATTCGAGTCACCTAGAACGATTTATCGTTATAACGGACGATTACGAGAGCTAGGAAATGAATCCTTAGCTACTTTCGATGCACAGCGCTTGGAAAATCTAAATATCGCGTTTCCGAGTGCCCAGAACGTTTTATCGTTATATCGGACAATCACGACGGCTTGGAAGTGAATCCTTACCCAATTACGATACACAGCGCGTTGGTAAAAGTCAGTATCGCGATTCCGAGTGTCCCAGAACGATTTATCGTTATATCGGACGATTACGACGGCTAGGAATTGAATCCATAGCTTCTTTCATTACACAGCGCGGGGAAAAGGTAAATATCGCAGATTCGAGTCACCTAGAGCGATGTATCGTTATATCGGACGATTACGAGAGCTAGGAAGTGAATCCTTAGCTACTTTCGATGCACAGCGCTTGGAAAATCTAAATATCGCGTTTCCGAGTGCCCAGAACGTTTTATCGTTATATCGGACAATGACGACGGCTGGGAAGTGAATCCTTACCCAATTTCGATACACAGCGCGTTGGTAAAAGTCAGTATCGCGATTCCGAGTGTCCCAGAACGATTTATCGTTATATCGGACGATTACGACGGCTAGGAATTGAATCCATAGCTTCCTTCGATACACAGCGCGTGGAAAAGGTAAATATCGCAGATTCGAGTCACCTAGAGCGATTTATCGTTATATCGGACGATTACGAGAGCTAGGAAGTGAATCCTCAGCTACTTTCGATGCACAGCGCTTGGAAAATCTAAATATCGCGTTTCCGAGTGCCCAGAACGTTTTATCGTTATATCGGACAATGACGACGGCTGGGAAGTGAATCCTTACCCAATTTCGATACACAGCGCGTTGGTAAAAGTCAGTATCGCGATTCCGAGTGTCCCAGAACGATTTATCGTTATATCGGACGATTACGATGGCTAGGAATTGAATCCATAGCTACTTTGGATACACAGCGCGTGGAAAAGGTAAATTTCGCGTTTCCGAGTGCCCAGAACGTTTTATCGTTATATCGGACAATTACGACGGCTGGGAAGTTAATCCTTACCCAATTTCGATACACAGCGCGTTGGAAAAGGTCAGTATCGCGATGCCGAGTGTCTCAGAACGATTTATCGTTATATAGGACGATTACGACGGTTAGGAATTGAATCCATAGCTTCTTTCATTACACAGCGCGTGGAAAAGGTAAATATCGCAGATCCGAGTCACCTAGAGCGATGTATCGTTATATCGGACGATTACGAGAGCTAGGAAGTGAATCCTTAGCTTCTTTCGATACACAGCGCGTGGAAAAGGTAAATATCGCGTTTACGAGTGCCCAGAACGTTTTATCGTTATATCGGACAATTACGGCGGCTGGGAAGTGAATCCTTACACAATTTCGATACACAGCGCGTTGGAAAAGGTCAATATCGCGATTCCGTGTGTCCCAGAACGATTTATCATTATATCGGACGATTACGACGGCTAGGAATTGAATCCATAGCTTCTTTCGATACACAGCGCGTGGAAAACGTAAATATCGCAGATCCGAGTAACCTAGAGCGATGTATCGTTATATCGGACGATTACGAGAGCTAGGAAGTGAATCCTTAGCTTCTTTCGATACACAGCGCGTGGAAAAGGTAAATATCGCGTTTACGAGTGCCCAGAACGTTTTATCGTTATATCGGACAATTACGACGGCTGGGAAGTGAATCCTTACACAATTTCGATACACAGCGCGTTGGAAAAGGTCAATATCGCGATTCCGTGTGTCCCAGAACGATTTATCATTATATCGGACGATTACGACGGCTAGGAATTGAATCCATAGCTTCTTTCGATACACAGCGCGTGGAAAACGTAAATATCGCAGATCCGAGTAACCTAGAGCGATGTATCGTTATATCGGACGATTACGAGAGCTAGGAAGTGAATCCTTAGCTTCTTTCGATACACAGCGCGTGGAAAAGGTAAATATCGCGTTTCCGAGTGCCCATAACGTTTTATCGTTATATCGGACAATTACGACGGCTGGGAAGTGAATCCTTACACAATTTCGGTACACAGCGCGTTGGAAAAGGTCAATATCGCGATTCCGTGTGTCCCAGAACGGTTTATCATTATATCGGACGATTACGACGGCTAGGAATTGAATCCATAGCTTCTTTCGATACACAGCGCGTGGAAAAGGTAAATATCGCAGATCCGAGTCACCTAGAGCGATGTATCGTTATATCGGACGATTACGAGAGCTAGGAAGTGAATCCTTAGCTTCTTTCGATACACAGCGCTTGGAAAAGGTAAATATCACGTTTCCGAGTGCCCAGAACGGGTTATCGTTATATCGGACAATTACGACGGCTGGGAAGTGAATCCTTACACAATTTCGATACACAGCGCGTTGGAAAAGGTCAATATCGCGATTCCGAGTGTCTCAGAACGATTTATCGTTATATAGGACGATTACGACGGCTACGAATTGAATCCATAGCTTCCTTCGATACACAGCGCGTGGAAAAGGTAAATATCGCAGATTCGAGTCACCTAGAGCGATTTATCGTTATATCGGGCGATTACGAGAGCTAGGAAGTGAATCCTTAGCTTCTTTCGATACACAGAGCGTGGAAAAGGTAAATATCGCGTATCCGAGTGCCCAGAACGTTTTATCGTTATATCGGACAATTACGACGGCTGGGAAGTTAATCCTTACCCAATTTCGATACACAGCGCGTTGGAAAAGGTCAGTATCGCGATTCCGAGTGTCTATGAACGATTTATCGTTATATAGGACGATTACGACGGCTAGGAATTGAATTAATAGCTTCCTTCGATACACAGCGCGTGGAAAGGGTAAATATCGCAGATTCGAGTCACCTAGAACGATTTATCGTTATAACGGACGATTACGAGAGCTAGGAAATGAATCCTTAGCTACTTTCGATGCACAGCGCTTGGAAAATCTAAATATCGCGTTTCCGAGTGCCCAGAACGTTTTATCGTTATATCGGACAATCACGACGGCTGGGAAGTGAATCCTTACCCAATTACGATACACAGCGCGTTGGTAAAAGTCAGTATCGCGATTCCGAGTGTCCCAGAACGATTTATCGTTATATCGGACGATTACGACGGCTAGGAATTGAATCCATAGCTTCTTTCATTACACAGCGCGGGGAAAAGGTAAATATCGCAGATTCGAGTCACCTAGAGCGATTTATCGTTATATCGGACGATTACGAGAGCTAGGAAATGAATCCTTAGCTACTTTCAATGCACAGCGCTTGGAAATGCTAAATATCGCGTTTCCGAGTGCCCAGAACGTTTTATCGTTATATCGGACAATTACGACGGCTGGGAAGTGAATCCTTACACAATTTCGATACACAGCGCGTTGGAAAAGGTCAATATCGCGATTCCGTGTGTCCCAGAACGATTTATCATTATATCGGACGATTACGACGGCTAGGAATTGAATCCATAGCTTCTTTCGATACACAGCGCGTGGAAAACGTAAATATCGCAGATCCGAGTAACCTAGAGCGATGTATCGTTATATCGGACGATTACGAGAGCTAGGAAGTGAATCATTAGCTTCTTTCGATACACAGCGCGTGGAAAAGGTAAATATCGCGTTTCCGAGTGCCCATAACGTTTTATCGTTATATCGGACAATTACGACGGCTGGGAAGTGAATCCTTACACAATTTCGGTACACAGCGCGTTGGAAAAGGTCAATATCGCGATTCCGTGTGTCCCAGAACGGTTTATCATTATATCGGACGATTACGACGGCTAGGAATTGAATCCATAGCTTCTTTCGATACACTGCGCGTGGAAAAGGTAAATATCGCAGATCCGAGTCACCTAGAGCGATGTATCGTTATATCGGACGATTACGAGAGCTAGGAAGTGAATCCTTAGCTTCTTTCGATACACAGCGCTTGGAAAAGGTAAATATCGCGTTTCCGAGTGCCCATAACGTTTTATCGTTATATCGGACAATTACGACGGCTGGGAAGTGAATCCTTACACAATTTCGGTACACAGCGCGTTGGAAAAGGTCAATATCGCGATTCCGTGTGTCCCAGAACGGTTTATCATTATATCGGACGATTACGACGGCTAGGAATTGAATCCATAGCTTCTTTCGATACACTGCGCGTGGAAAAGGTAAATATCGCAGATCCGAGTCACCTAGAGCGATGTATCGTTATATCGGACGATTACGAGAGCTAGGAAGTGAATCCTTAGCTTCTTTCGATACACAGCGCTTGGAAAAGGTAAATATCGCGTTTCCGAGTGCCCAGAACGGTTTATCGTTATATCGGACAATTACGACGGCTGGGAAGTGAATCCTTACACAATTTCGATACACAGCGCGTTGGAAAAGGTCAATATCGCGATTCCGAGTGTCTCAGAACGATTTATCGTTATATAGGACGATTACGACGGCTACGAATTGAATCCATAGCTTCCTTCGATACACAGCGCGTGGAAAAGGTAAATATCGCAGATTCGAGTCACCTAGAGCGATTTATCGTTATATCGGGCGATTACGAGAGCTAGGAAGTGAATCCTTAGCTTCTTTCGATACACAGAGCGTGGAAAAGGTAAATATCGCGTATCCGAGTGCCCAGAACGTTTTATCGTTATATCGGACAATTACGACGGCTGGGAAGTTAATCCTTACCCAATTTCGATACACAGCGCGTTGGAAAAGGTCAGTATCGCGATTCCGAGTGTCTATGAACGATTTATCGTTATATAGGACGATTACGACGGCTAGGAATTGAATTAATAGCTTCCTTCGATACACAGCGCGTGGAAAGGGTAAATATCGCAGATTCGAGTCACCTAGAACGATTTATCGTTATAACGGACGATTACGAGAGCTAGGAAATGAATCCTTAGCTACTTTCGATGCACAGCGCTTGGAAAATCTAAATATCGCGTTTCCGAGTGCCCAGAACGTTTTATCGTTATATCGGACAATCACGACGGCTGGGAAGTGAATCCTTACCCAATTACGATACACAGCGCGTTGGTAAAAGTCAGTATCGCGATTCCGAGTGTCCCAGAACGATTTATCGTTATATCGGACGATTACGACGGCTAGGAATTGAATCCATAGCTTCTTTCATTACACAGCGCGTGGAAAAGGTAAATATCGCAGATTCGAGTCACCTAGAGCGATTTATCGTTATATCGGACGATTACGAGAGCTAGGAAATGAATCCTTAGCTACTTTCAATGCACAGCGCTTGGAAATGCTAAATATCGCGTTTCCGAGTGCCCAGAACGTTTTATCGTTATATCGGACAATGACGACGGCTGGGAAGTGAATCCTTACCCAATTTCGATACACAGCGCGTTGGTAAAGGTCAGTATCGCGATTCCGAGTGCCTCAGAACGATTTATCGTTATATAGGACGATTACGACGGCTAGGAATCGAATCCATAGCTTCCTTCGATACACAGCGCGTGGAAAAGGTAAATATCGCGTTTCCGAGTGCCCAGAACGTTTTATCGTTATATCGGACAATTACGACGGCTGGGAAGTG
This sequence comes from Nomada goodeniana, assembly GCA_963969485.1. Classification (NCBI taxonomy): domain Eukaryota; kingdom Metazoa; phylum Arthropoda; class Insecta; order Hymenoptera; family Apidae; genus Nomada; species Nomada goodeniana. The sequence continues at coordinate 10,502,958 of OZ018303.1, forward strand.
AACCCTTACACAATTTCGATACACAGCGCGTTGGAAAAGGTCAATATCGCGATTCCGTGTGTCCCAGAACGATTTATCATTATATCGGACGATTACGTCGGCTAGGAATTGAATCCATAGCTTCTTTCATTACACAGCGCGTGGAAAAGGTAAATATCGCAGATCCGATTCACCTAGATTGATGTATCGTTATATCGGACGATTACGAGAGCTAGGAAGTGAATCCTTAGCTTCTTTCGATACACAGCGCGTGGAAAAGGTAAATATCGCGTTTCCGAGTGCCCACAACGTTTTATCGTTATATCGGACAATTACGAAGGTTGGGAAGTGAATCCTTACACAATTTCGATACACAGCGCGTTGGAAAAGGTCAATATCGCGATTCCGTGTGTCCCAGAACGATTTATCATTATATCGGACGATTACGACGGCTAGGAATTGAATCCATAGCTTCTTTCATTACACAGCGCGTGGAAAAGGTAAATATCGCAGATCCGAGTCACCTAGAGCGATGTATCGTTATATCGGACGATTACGAGAGCTAGGAAGTGAATCCTTAGCTTCTTTCGATACACAGCGCGTGGAAATGGTAAATATCGCGTTTCCGAGTGCCCAGAACGTTTTATCGTTATATCGGACAATTACGACGGCTGGGAAGTGAATCCTTACACAATTTCGATACACAGCGCGTTGGAAAAGGTCAATATCGCGATTCCGTGTGCCCCAGAACGATTTATCATTATATCGGACGATTACGACGGCTAGGAATTGAATCCATAGCTTCTTTCGATACACAGCGCGTGGAAAAGGTAAATATCGCAGATCCGAGTCACCTAGAGCGATGTATCGTTATATCGGACGATTACGAGAGCTAGGAAGTGAATCCTTAGCTTCTTTCGATACACTGCGCGTGGAAAAGGTAAATATCGCGTTTCCGAGTGCCCATAACGTTTTATCGTTATTTCGGACAATTACGACGGCTGGGAAGTGAATCCTTACACAATTTCGATACACAGCGCGTTGGAAAAGGTCAATATCGCGATTCCGTGTGTCCCAGAACGGTTTATCATTATATCGGACGATTACGACGGCTAGGAATTGAATCCATAGCTTCTTTCGATACACAGCGCGTGGAAAAGGTAAATATCGCAGATCCGAGTCACCTAGAGCGATGTATCGTTATATCGGACGATTACGAGAGCTAGGAAGTGAATCCTTAGCTTCTTTCGATACACAGCGCGTGGAAAAGGTAAATATCGCGTTTACGAGTGCCCAGAACGTTTTATCGTTATATCGGACAATTACGACGGCTGGGAAGTGAATCCTTACACAATTTCGATACACAGCGCGTTGGAAAAGGTCAATATCGCGATTCCGTGTGTCCCAGAACGATTTATCATTATATCGGACGATTACGACGGCTAGGAATTGAATCCATAGCTTCTTTCGATACACAGCGCGTGGAAAACGTAAATATCGCAGATCCGAGTAACCTAGAGCGATGTATCGTTATATCGGACGATTACGAGAGCTAGGAAGTGAATCCTTAGCTTCTTTCGATACACAGCGCGTGGAAAAGGTAAATATCGCGTTTCCGAGTGCCCATAACGTTTTATCGTTATATCGGACAATTACGACGGCTGGGAAGTGAATCCTTACACAATTTCGGTACACAGCGCGTTGGAAAAGGTCAATATCGCGATTCCGTGTGTCCCAGAACGGTTTATCATTATATCGGACGATTACGACGGCTAGGAATTGAATCCATAGCTTCTTTCGATACACAGCGCGTGGAAAAGGTAAATATCGCAGATCCGAGTCACCTAGAGCGATGTATCGTTATATCGGACGATTACGAGAGCTAGGAAGTGAATCCTTAGCTTCTTTCGATACACAGCGCTTGGAAAAGGTAAATATCGCGTTTCCGAGTGCCCAGAACGGTTTATCGTTATATCGGACAATTACGACGGCTGGGAAGTGAATCCTTACACAATTTCGATACACAGCGCGTTGGAAAAGGTCAATATCGCGATTCCGAGTGTCTCAGAACGATTTATCGTTATATAGGACGATTACGACGGCTACGAATTGAATCCATAGCTTCCTTCGATACACAGCGCGTGGAAAAGGTAAATATCGCAGATTCGAGTCACCTAGAGCGATTTATCGTTATATCGGGCGATTACGAGAGCTAGGAAGTGAATCCTTAGCTTCTTTCGATACACAGAGCGTGGAAAAGGTAAATATCGCGTATCCGAGTGCCCAGAACGTTTTATCGTTATATCGGACAATTACGACGGCTGGGAAGTTAATCCTTACCCAATTTCGATACACAGCGCGTTGGAAAAGGTCAGTATCGCGATTCCGAGTGTCTATGAACGATTTATCGTTATATAGGACGATTACGACGGCTAGGAATTGAATTAATAGCTTCCTTCGATACACAGCGCGTGGAAAGGGTAAATATCGCAGATTCGAGTCACCTAGAACGATTTATCGTTATAACGGACGATTACGAGAGCCAGGAAATGAATCCTTAGCTACTTTCGATGCACAGCGCTTGGAAAATCTAAATATCGCGTTTCCGAGTGCCCAGAACGTTTTATCGTTATATCGGACAATCACGACGGCTGGGAAGTGAATCCTTACCCAATTACGATACACAGCGCGTTGGTAAAAGTCAGTATCGCGATTCCGAGTGTCCCAGAACGATTTATCGTTATATCGGACGATTACGACGGCTAGGAATTGAATCCATAGCTTCTTTCATTACACAGCGCGGGGAAAAGGTAAATATCGCAGATTCGAGTCACCTAGAGCGATTTATCGTTATATCGGACGATTACGAGAGCTAGGAAGTGAATCCTTAGCTTCTTTCGATACACAGCGCGTGGAAAAGGTAAATATCGCGTTTACGAGTGCCCAGAACGTTTTATCGTTATATCGGACAATTACGACGGCTGGGAAGTGAATCCTTACACAATTTCGATACACAGCGCGTTGGAAAAGGTCAATATCGCGATTCCGTGTGTCCCAGAACGATTTATCATTATATCGGACGATTACGACGGCTAGGAATTGAATCCATAGCTTCTTTCGATACACAGCGCGTGGAAAACGTAAATATCGCAGATCCGAGTAACCTAGAGCGATGTATCGTTATATCGGACGATTACGAGAGCTAGGAAGTGAATCCTTAGCTTCTTTCGATACACAGCGCGTGGAAAAGGTAAATATCGCGTTTCCGAGTGCCCATAACGTTTTATCGTTATATCGGACAATTACGACGGCTGGGAAGTGAATCCTTACACAATTTCGATACACAGCGCGTTGGAAAAGATCAATATCGCGATTCCGTGTGTCCCAGAACGGTTTATCATTATATCGGACGATTACGACGGCTAGGAATTGAATCCATAGCTTCTTTCGATACACAGCGCGTGGAAAAGGTAAATATCGCAGATCCGAGTCACCTAGAGCGATGTATCGTTATATCGGACGATTACGAGAGCTAGGAAGTGAATCCTTAGCTTCTTTCGATACACAGCGCTTGGAAAAGGTAAATATCGCGTTTCCGAGTGCCCAGAACGGTTTATCGTTATATCGGACAATTACGACGGCTGGGAAGTGAATCCTTACACAATTTCGATACACAGCGCGTTGGAAAAGGTCAATATCGCGATTCCGAGTGTCTCAGAACGATTTATCGTTATATAGGACGATTACGACGGCTACGAATTGAATCCATAGCTTCCTTCGATACACAGCGCGTGGAAAAGGTAAATATCGCAGATTCGAGTCACCTAGAGCGATTTATCGTTATATCGGGCGATTACGAGAGCTAGGAAGTGAATCCTTAGCTTCTTTCGATACACAGAGCGTGGAAAAGGTAAATATCGCGTATCCGAGTGCCCAGAACGTTTTATCGTTATATCGGACAATTACGACGGCTGGGAAGTTAATCCTTACCCAATTTCGATACACAGCGCGTTGGAAAAGGTCAGTATCGCGATTCCGAGTGTCTATGAACGATTTATCGTTATATAGGACGATTACGACGGCTGGGAATTGAATTAATAGCTTCCTTCGATACACAGCGCGTGGAAAGGGTAAATATCGCAGATTCGAGTCACCTAGAACGATTTATCGTTATAACGGACGATTACGAGAGCTAGGAAATGAATCCTTAGCTACTTTCGATGCACAGCGCTTGGAAAATCTAAATATCGCGTTTCCGAGTGCCCAGAACGTTTTATCGTTATATCGGACAATCACGACGGCTTGGAAGTGAATCCTTACCCAATTACGATACACAGCGCGTTGGTAAAAGTCAGTATCGCGATTCCGAGTGTCCCAGAACGATTTATCGTTATATCGGACGATTACGACGGCTAGGAATTGAATCCATAGCTTCTTTCATTACACAGCGCGGGGAAAAGGTAAATATCGCAGATTCGAGTCACCTAGAGCGATTTATCGTTATATCGGACGATTACGAGAGCTAGGAAGTGAATCCTTAGCTACTTTCGATGCACAGCGCTTGGAAAATCTAAATATCGCGTTTCCGAGTGCCCAGAACGTTTTATCGTTATATCGGACAATGACGACGGCTGGGAAGTGAATCCTTACCCAATTTCGATACACAGCGCGTTGGTAAAAGTCAGTATCGCGATTCCGAGTGTCCCAGAACGATTTATCGTTATATCGGACGATTACGACGGCTAGGAATTGAATCCATAGCTTCCTTCGATACACAGCGCGTGGAAAAGGTAAATATCGCAGATTCGAGTCACCTAGAGCGATTTATCGTTATATCGGACGATTACGAGAGCTAGGAAGTGAATCCTCAGCTACTTTCGATGCACAGCGCTTGGAAAATCTAAATATCGCGTTTCCGAGTGCCCAGAACGTTTTATCGTTATATCGGACAATGACGACGGCTGGGAAGTGAATCCTTACCCAATTTCGATACACAGCGCGTTGGTAAAAGTCAGTATCGCGATTCCGAGTGTCCCAGAACGATTTATCGTTATATCGGACGATTACGATGGCTAGGAATTGAATCCATAGCTACTTTGGATACACAGCGCGTGGAAAAGGTAAATTTCGCGTTTCCGAGTGCCCAGAACGTTTTATCGTTATATCGGACAATTACGACGGCTGGGAAGTTAATCCTTACCCAATTTCGATACACAGCGCGTTGGAAAAGGTCAGTATCGCGATGCCGAGTGTCTCAGAACGATTTATCGTTATATAGGACGATTACGACGGTTAGGAATTGAATCCATAGCTTCTTTCATTACACAGCGCGTGGAAAAGGTAAATATCGCAGATCCGAGTCACCTAGAGCGATGTATCGTTATATCGGACGATTACGAGAGCTAGGAAGTGAATCATTAGCTTCTTTCGATACACAGCGCGTGGAAAAGGTAAATATCGCGTTTCCGAGTGCCCAGAACGTTTTATCGTTATATCGGACAATGACGACGGCTGGGAAGTGAATCCTTACCCAATTTCGATACACAGCGCGTTGGTAAAGGTCAGTATCGCGATTCCGAGTGTCTCAGAACGATTTATCGTTATATAGGACGATTACGACGGCTAGGAATTGAATCCATAGCTTCCTTCGATACACAGCGCGTGGAAAAGGTAAATATCGCAGATTCGAGTCACCTAGAGCGAATTATCGTTATATCGGACGATTACGAGAGCTAGGAAGTGAATCCTTAGCTACTTTCGATGCACAGCGCTTGGAAAATCTAAATATCGCGTTTCCGAGTGCCCAGAACGCTTTATCGTTATATCGGACAATGACGACGGCTGGGAAGTGAATCCTTACCCAATTTCGATACACAGCGCGTTGGTAAAAGTCAGTATCGCGATTCCGAGTGTCCCAGAACGATTTATCGTTATATCGGACGATTACGACGGCTAGGAAGTGAATCCTTACACAATTTCGATACACAGCGCGTTGGAAAAGGTCAATATCGCGATTCCGTGTGTCCCAGAACGTTTTATCATTATATCGGACGATTACGACGGCTAGGAATTGAATCCATAGCTTCTTTCGATACACAGCGCGTGGAAAAGGTAAATATCGCAGATCCGAGTCACCTAGAGCGATGTATCGTTATATCGGACGATTACGAGAGCTAGGAAGTGAATCCTTAGCTTCTTTCGATACACAGCGCGTGGAAAAGGTAAATATCGCGTTTCCGAGTGCCCAGAACGGTTTATCGTTATATCGGACGATTACGACGGCTAGGAATTGAATCCATAGCTTCCTTCGATACACAGCGCGTGGAAAAGGTAAATATCGCAGATCCGAGTCACCTAGAGCGATGTATCGTTATATCGGACGATTACGAGAGCTAGGAAGTGAATCCTTAGCTTCTTTCGATACACAGCGCGTGGAAAAGGTAAATATCGCGTTTCCGAGTGCCCAGAACGTTTTATCGTTATATCGGACAATTACGACGGCTGGGAAGTGAACCCTTACACAATTTCGATACACAGCGCGTTGGAAAAGGTCAATATCGCGATTCCGTGTGTCCCAGAACGATTTATCATTATATCGGACGATTACGTCGGCTAGGAATTGAATCCATAGCTTCTTTCATTACACAGCGCGTGGAAAAGGTAAATATCGCAGATCCGATTCACCTAGATTGATGTATCGTTATATCGGACGATTACGAGAGCTAGGAAGTGAATCCTTAGCTTCTTTCGATACACAGCGCGTGGAAAAGGTAAATATCGCGTTTCCGAGTGCCCACAACGTTTTATCGTTATATCGGACAATTACGAAGGTTGGGAAGTGAATCCTTACACAATTTCGATACACAGCGCGTTGGAAAAGGTCAATATCGCGATTCCGTGTGTCCCAGAACGATTTATCATTATATCGGACGATTACGACGGCTAGGAATTGAATCCATAGCTTCTTTCATTACACAGCGCGTGGAAAAGGTAAATATCGCAGATCCGAGTCACCTAGAGCGATGTATCGTTATATCGGACGATTACGAGAGCTAGGAAGTGAATCCTTAGCTTCTTTCGATACACAGCGCGTGGAAATGGTAAATATCGCGTTTCCGAGTGCCCAGAACGTTTTATCGTTATATCGGACAATTACGACGGCTGGGAAGTGAATCCTTACACAATTTCGATACACAGCGCGTTGGAAAAGGTCAATATCGCGATTCCGTGTGCCCCAGAACGATTTATCATTATATCGGACGATTACGACGGCTAGGAATTGAATCCATAGCTTCTTTCGATACACAGCGCGTGGAAAAGGTAAATATCGCAGATCCGAGTCACCTAGAGCGATGTATCGTTATATCGGACGATTACGAGAGCTAGGAAGTGAATCCTTAGCTTCTTTCGATACACTGCGCGTGGAAAAGGTAAATATCGCGTTTCCGAGTGCCCATAACGTTTTATCGTTATTTCGGACAATTACGACGGCTGGGAAGTGAATCCTTACACAATTTCGATACACAGCGCGTTGGAAAAGGTCAATATCGCGATTCCGTGTGTCCCAGAACGGTTTATCATTATATCGGACGATTACGACGGCTAGGAATTGAATCCATAGCTTCTTTCGATACACAGCGCGTGGAAAAGGTAAATATCGCAGATCCGAGTCACCTAGAGCGATGTATCGTTATATCGGACGATTACGAGAGCTAGGAAGTGAATCCTTAGCTTCTTTCGATACACAGCGCGTGGAAAAGGTAAATATCGCGTTTACGAGTGCCCAGAACGTTTTATCGTTATATCGGACAATTACGACGGCTGGGAAGTGAATCCTTACACAATTTCGATACACAGCGCGTTGGAAAAGGTCAATATCGCGATTCCGTGTGTCCCAGAACGATTTATCATTATATCGGACGATTACGACGGCTAGGAATTGAATCCATAGCTTCTTTCGATACACAGCGCGTGGAAAACGTAAATATCGCAGATCCGAGTAACCTAGAGCGATGTATCGTTATATCGGACGATTACGAGAGCTAGGAAGTGAATCCTTAGCTTCTTTCGATACACAGCGCGTGGAAAAGGTAAATATCGCGTTTCCGAGTGCCCATAACGTTTTATCGTTATATCGGACAATTACGACGGCTGGGAAGTGAATCCTTACACAATTTCGGTACACAGCGCGTTGGAAAAGGTCAATATCGCGATTCCGTGTGTCCCAGAACGGTTTATCATTATATCGGACGATTACGACGGCTAGGAATTGAATCCATAGCTTCTTTCGATACACAGCGCGTGGAAAAGGTAAATATCGCAGATCCGAGTCACCTAGAGCCATGTATCGTTATATCGGACGATTACGAGAGCTAGGAAGTGAATCCTTAGCTTCTTTCGATACACAGCGCTTGGAAAAGGTAAATATCGCGTTTCCGAGTGCCCAGAACGGTTTATCGTTATATCGGACAATTACGACGGCTGGGAAGTGAATCCTTACCCAATTACGATACACAGCGCGTTGGTAAAAGTCAGTATCGCGATTCCGAGTGTCCCAGAACGATTTATCGTTATATCGGACGATTACGACGGCTAGGAATTGAATCCATAGCTTCTTTCATTACACAGCGCGGGGAAAAGGTAAATATCGCAGATTCGAGTCACCTAGAGCGATTTATCGTTATATCGGACGATTACGAGAGCTAGGAAGTGAATCCTTAGCTACTTTCGATGCACAGCGCTTGGAAAATCTAAATATCGCGTTTCCGAGTGCCCAGAACGTTTTATCGTTATATCGGACAATGACGACGGCTGGGAAGTGAATCCTTACCCAATTTCGATACACAGCGCGTTGGTAAAAGTCAGTATCGCGATTCCGAGTGTCCCAGAACGATTTATCGTTATATCGGACGATTACGACGGCTAGGAATTGAATCCATAGCTTCCTTCGATACACAGCGCGTGGAAAAGGTAAATATCGCAGATTCGAGTCACCTAGAGCGATTTATCGTTATATCGGACGATTACGAGAGCTAGGAAGTGAATCCTCAGCTACTTTCGATGCACAGCGCTTGGAAAATCTAAATATCGCGTTTCCGAGTGCCCAGAACGTTTTATCGTTATATCGGACAATGACGACGGCTGGGAAGTGAATCCTTACCCAATTTCGATACACAGCGCGTTGGTAAAAGTCAGTATCGCGATTCCGAGTGTCCCAGAACGATTTATCGTTATATCGGACGATTACGATGGCTAGGAATTGAATCCATAGCTACTTTGGATACACAGCGCGTGGAAAAGGTAAATTTCGCGTTTCCGAGTGCCCAGAACGTTTTATCGTTATATCGGACAATTACGACGGCTGGGAAGTTAATCCTTACCCAATTTCGATACACAGCGCGTTGGAAAAGGTCAGTATCGCGATGCCGAGTGTCTCAGAACGATTTATCGTTATATAGGACGATTACGACGGTTAGGAATTGAATCCATAGCTTCTTTCATTACACAGCGCGTGGAAAAGGTAAATATCGCAGATCCGAGTCACCTAGAGCGATGTATCGTTATATCGGACGATTACGAGAGCTAGGAAGTGAATCATTAGCTTCTTTCGATACACAGCGCGTGGAAAAGGTAAATATCGCGTTTCCGAGTGCCCAGAACGTTTTATCGTTATATCGGACAATGACGACGGCTGGGAAGTGAATCCTTACCCAATTTCGATACACAGCGCGTTGGTAAAGGTCAGTATCGCGATTCCGAGTGTCTCAGAACGATTTATCGTTATATAGGACGATTACGACGGCTAGGAATTGAATCCATAGCTTCCTTCGATACACAGCGCGTGGAAAAGGTAAATATCGCAGATTCGAGTCACCTAGAGCGAATTATCGTTATATCGGACGATTACGAGAGCTAGGAAGTGAATCCTTAGCTACTTTCGATGCACAGCGCTTGGAAAATCTAAATATCGCGTTTCCGAGTGCCCAGAACGCTTTATCGTTATATCGGACAATGACGACGGCTGGGAAGTGAATCCTTACCCAATTTCGATACACAGCGCGTTGGTAAAAGTCAGTATCGCGATTCCGAGTGTCCCAGAACGATTTATCGTTATATCGGACGATTACGACGGCTAGGAAGTGAATCCTTACACAATTTCGATACACAGCGCGTTGGAAAAGGTCAATATCGCGATTCCGTGTGTCCCAGAACGTTTTATCATTATATCGGACGATTACGACGGCTAGGAATTGAATCCATAGCTTCTTTCGATACACAGCGCGTGGAAAAGGTAAATATCGCAGATCCGAGTCACCTAGAGCGATGTATCGTTATATCGGACGATTACGAGAGCTAGGAAGTGAATCCTTAGCTTCTTTCGATACACAGCGCGTGGAAAAGGTAAATATCGCGTTTCCGAGTGCCCAGAACGGTTTATCGTTATATCGGACGATTACGACGGCTAGGAATTGAATCCATAGCTTCCTTCGATACACAGCGCGTGGAAAAGGTAAATATCGCAGATCCGAGTCACCTAGAGCGATGTATCGTTATATCGGACGATTACGAGAGCTAGGAAGTGAATCCTTAGCTTCTTTCGATACACAGCGCGTGGAAAAGGTAAATATCGCGTTTCCGAGTGCCCAGAACGTTTTATCGTTATATCGGACAATTACGACGGCTGGGAAGTGAACCCTTACACAATTTCGATACACAGCGCGTTGGAAAAGGTCAATATCGCGATTCCGTGTGTCCCAGAACGATTTATCATTATATCGGACGATTACGTCGGCTAGGAATTGAATCCATAGCTTCTTTCATTACACAGCGCGTGGAAAAGGTAAATATCGCAGATCCGATTCACCTAGATTGATGTATCGTTATATCGGACGATTACGAGAGCTAGGAAGTGAATCCTTAGCTTCTTTCGATACACAGCGCGTGGAAAAGGTAAATATCGCGTTTCCGAGTGCCCACAACGTTTTATCGTTATATCGGACAATTACGAAGGTTGGGAAGTGAATCCTTACACAATTTCGATACACAGCGCGTTGGAAAAGGTCAATATCGCGATTCCGTGTGTCCCAGAACGATTTATCATTATATCGGACGATTACGACGGCTAGGAATTGAATCCATAGCTTCTTTCATTACACAGCGCGTGGAAAAGGTAAATATCGCAGATCCGAGTCACCTAGAGCGATGTATCGTTATATCGGACGATTACGAGAGCTAGGAAGTGAATCCTTAGCTTCTTTCGATACACAGCGCGTGGAAATGGTAAATATCGCGTTTCCGAGTGCCCAGAACGTTTTATCGTTATATCGGACAATTACGACGGCTGGGAAGTGAATCCTTACACAATATCGATACACAGCGCGTTGGAAAAGGTCAATATCGCGATTCCGTGTGCCCCAGAACGATTTATCATTATATCGGACGATTACGACGGCTAGGAATTGAATCCATAGCTTCTTTCGATACACAGCGCGTGGAAAAGGTAAATATCGCAGATCCGAGTCACCTAGAGCGATGTATCGTTATATCGGACGATTACGAGAGCTAGGAAGTGAATCCTTAGCTTCTTTCGATACACTGCGCGTGGAAAAGGTAAATATCGCGTTTCCGAGTGCCCATAACGTTTTATCGTTATTTCGGACAATTACGACGGCTGGGAAGTGAATCCTTACACAATTTCGATACACAGCGCGTTGGAAAAGGTCAATATCGCGATTCCGTGTGTCCCAGAACGGTTTATCATTATATCGGACGATTACGACGGCTAGGAATTGAATCCATAGCTTCTTTCGATACACAGCGCGTGGAAAAGGTAAATATCGCAGATCCGAGTCACCTAGAGCGATGTATCGTTATATCGGACGATTACGAGAGCTAGGAAGTGAATCCTTAGCTTCTTTCGATACACAGCGCGTGGAAAAGGTAAATATCGCGTTTACGAGTGCCCAGAACGTTTTATCGTTATATCGGACAATTACGACGGCTGGGAAGTGAATCCTTACACAATTTCGATACACAGCGCGTTGGAAAAGGTCAATATCGCGATTCCGTGTGTCCCAGAACGATTTATCATTATATCGGACGATTACGACGGCTAGGAATTGAATCCATAGCTTCTTTCGATACACAGCGCGTGGAAAACGTAAATATCGCAGATCCGAGTAACCTAGAGCGATGTATCGTTATATCGGACGATTACGAGAGCTAGGAAGTGAATCCTTAGCTTCTTTCGATACACAGCGCGTGGAAAAGGTAAATATCGCGTTTCCGAGTGCCCATAACGTTTTATCGTTATATCGGACAATTACGACGGCTGGGAAGTGAATCCTTACACAATTTCGGTACACAGCGCGTTGGAAAAGGTCAATATCGCGATTCCGTGTGTCCCAGAACGGTTTATCATTATATCGGACGATTACGACGGCTAGGAATTGAATCCATAGCTTCTTTCGATACACAGCGCGTGGAAAAGGTAAATATCGCAGATCCGAGTCACCTAGAGCGATGTATCGTTATATCGGACGATTACGAGAGCTAGGAAGTGAATCCTTAGCTTCTTTCGATACACAGCGCTTGGAAAAGGTAAATATCGCGTTTCCGAGTGCCCAGAACGGTTTATCGTTATATCGGACAATTACGACGGCTGGGAAGTGAATCCTTACACAATTTCGATACACAGCGCGTTGGAAAAGGTCAATATCGCGATTCCGAGTGTCTCAGAACGATTTATCGTTATATAGGACGATTACGACGGCTACGAATTGAATCCATAGCTTCCTTCGATACACAGCGCGTGGAAAAGGTAAATATCGCAGATTCGAGTCACCTAGAGCGATTTATCGTTATATCGGGCGATTACGAGAGCTAGGAAGTGAATCCTTAGCTTCTTTCGATACACAGAGCGTGGAAAAGGTAAATATCGCGTATCCGAGTGCCCAGAACGTTTTATCGTTATATCGGACAATTACGACGGCTGGGAAGTTAATCCTTACCCAATTTCGATACACAGCGCGTTGGAAAAGGTCAGTATCGCGATTCCGAGTGTCTATGAACGATTTATCGTTATATAGGACGATTACGACGGCTAGGAATTGAATTAATAGCTTCCTTCGATACACAGCGCGTGGAAAGGGTAAATATCGCAGATTCGAGTCACCTAGAACGATTTATCGTTATAACGGACGATTACGAGAGCTAGGAAATGAATCCTTAGCTACTTTCGATGCACAGCGCTTGGAAAATCTAAATATCGCGTTTCCGAGTGCCCAGAACGTTTTATCGTTATATCGGACAATCACGACGGCTGGGAAGTGAATCCTTACCCAATTACGATACACAGCGCGTTGGTAAAAGTCAGTATCGCGATTCCGAGTGTCCCAGAACGATTTATCGTTATATCGGACGATTACGACGGCTAGGAATTGAATCCATAGCTTCTTTCATTACACAGCGCGGGGAAAAGGTAAATATCGCAGATTCGAGTCACCTAGAGCGATTTATCGTTATATCGGACGATTACGAGAGCTAGGAAGTGAATCCTTAGCTTCTTTCGATACACAGCGCGTGGAAAAGGTAAATATCGCGTTTACGAGTGCCCAGAACGTTTTATCGTTATATCGGACAATTACGACGGCTGGGAAGTGAATCCTTACACAATTTCGATACACAGCGCGTTGGAAAAGGTCAATATCGCGATTCCGTGTGTCCCAGAACGATTTATCATTATATCGGACGATTACGACGGCTAGGAATTGAATCCATAGCTTCTTTCGATACACAGCGCGTGGAAAACGTAAATATCGCAGATCCGAGTAACCTAGAGCGATGTATCGTTATATCGGACGATTACGAGAGCTAGGAAGTGAATCCTTAGCTTCTTTCGATACACAGCGCGTGGAAAAGGTAAATATCGCGTTTCCGAGTGCCCATAACGTTTTATCGTTATATCGGACAATTACGACGGCTGGGAAGTGAATCCTTACACAATTTCGATACACAGCGCGTTGGAAAAGATCAATATCGCGATTCCGTGTGTCCCAGAACGGTTTATCATTATATCGGACGATTACGACGGCTAGGAATTGAATCCATAGCTTCTTTCGATACACAGCGCGTGGAAAAGGTAAATATCGCAGATCCGAGTCACCTAGAGCGATGTATCGTTATATCGGACGATTACGAGAGCTAGGAAGTGAATCCTTAGCTTCTTTCGATACACAGCGCTTGGAAAAGGTAAATATCGCGTTTCCGAGTGCCCAGAACGTTTTATCGTTATATCGGACAATGACGACGGCTGGGAAGTGAATCCTTACCCAATTTCGATACACAGCGCGTTGGTAAAAGTCAGTATCGCGATTCCGAGTGTCCCAGAACGATTTATCGTTATATCGGACGATTACGACGGCTAGGAATTGAATCCATAGCTTCCTTCGATACACAGCGCGTGGAAAAGGTAAATATCGCAGATTCGAGTCACCTAGAGCGATTTATCGTTATATCGGACGATTACGAGAGCTAGGAAGTGAATCCTCAGCTACTTTCGATGCACAGCGCTTGGAAATCTAAATATCGCGTTTCCGAGTGCCCAGAACGTTTTATCGTTATATCGGACAATGACGACGGCTGGGAAGTGAATCCTTACCCAATTTCGATACACAGCGCGTTGGTAAAAGTCAGTATCGCGATTCCGAGTGTCCCAGAACGATTTATCGTTATATCGGACGATTACGATGGCTAGGAATTGAATCCATAGCTACTTTGGATACACAGCGCGTGGAAAAGGTAAATTTCGCGTTTCCGAGTGCCCAGAACGTTTTATCGTTATATCGGACAATTACGACGGCTGGGAAGTTAATCCTTACCCAATTTCGATACACAGCGCGTTGGAAAAGGTCAGTATCGCGATGCCGAGTGTCTCAGAACGATTTATCGTTATATAGGACGATTACGACGGTTAGGAATTGAATCCATAGCTTCTTTCATTACACAGCGCGTGGAAAAGGTAAATATCGCAGATCCGAGTCACCTAGAGCGATGTATCGTTATATCGGACGATTACGAGAGCTAGGAAGTGAATCATTAGCTTCTTTCGATACACAGCGCGTGGAAAAGGTAAATATCGCGTTTCCGAGTGCCCAGAACGTTTTATCGTTATATCGGACAATGACGACGGCTGGGAAGTGAATCCTTACCCAATTTCGATACACAGCGCGTTGGTAAAGGTCAGTATCGCGATTCCGAGTGTCTCAGAACGATTTATCGTTATATAGGACGATTACGACGGCTAGGAATTGAATCCATAGCTTCCTTCGATACACAGCGCGTGGAAAAGGTAAATATCGCAGATTCGAGTCACCTAGAGCGAATTATCGTTATATCGGACGATTACGAGAGCTAGGAAGTGAATCCTTAGCTACTTTCGATGCACAGCGCTTGGAAAATCTAAATATCGCGTTTCCGAGTGCCCAGAACGCTTTATCGTTATATCGGACAATGACGACGGCTGGGAAGTGAATCCTTACCCAATTTCGATACACAGCGCGTTGGTAAAAGTCAGTATCGCGATTCCGAGTGTCCCAGAACGATTTATCGTTATATCGGACGATTACGACGGCTAGGAAGTGAATCCTTACACAATTTCGATACACAGCGCGTTGGAAAAGGTCAATATCGCGATTCCGTGTGTCCCAGAACGTTTTATCATTATATCGGACGATTACGACGGCTAGGAATTGAATCCATAGCTTCTTTCGATACACAGCGCGTGGAAAAGGTAAATATCGCAGATCCGAGTCACCTAGAGCGATGTATCGTTATATCGGACGATTACGAGAGCTAGGAAGTGAATCCTTAGCTTCTTTCGATACACAGCGCGTGGAAAAGGTAAATATCGCGTTTCCGAGTGCCCAGAACGGTTTATCGTTATATCGGACGATTACGACGGCTAGGAATTGAATCCATAGCTTCCTTCGATACACAGCGCGTGGAAAAGGTAAATATCGCAGATCCGAGTCACCTAGAGCGATGTATCGTTATATCGACGATTACGAGAGCTAGGAAGTGAATCCTTAGCTTCTTTCGATACACAGCGCGTGGAAAAGGTAAATATCGCGTTTCCGAGTGCCCAGAACGTTTTATCGTTATATCGGACAATTACGACGGCTGGGAAGTGAACCCTTACACAATTTCGATACACAGCGCGTTGGAAAAGGTCAATATCGCGATTCCGTGTGTCCCAGAACGATTTATCATTATATCGGACGATTACG
>OZ018303.1:10519422-10576449 GCA_963969485.1 Nomada goodeniana
ATCGGACAATCACGACGGCTGGGAAGTGAATACTTACCCAATTTCGATACACAGCGCGTTAGTAAAAGTCAGTATCGCGATTCCGAGTGTCCCAGAACGATTTATCGTTATATCGGACGATTACGACGGCTAGGAATTGAATCCATAGCTTGTATCATTACACAGCGCGTGGAAAAGGGAAATATCGCAGATTCGAGTCACCTAGAGCGATTTATCGTTATATCGGACGATTACGACGGCTAGGAATTGAATCCATAGCTTCTTTCATTACACAGCGCGTGGAAAAGGTAAATATTGCAGGTTCGAGTCACCTAGAGCGATTTATCGTTATATCGGACGATTACGAGAGCTAGGAAGTGAATCCTTAGCTACTTTCGATGCACAGCCCTTGGAAAATCTAAATAACGCGTTTCCGAGTTCCCAGAACGTTTTATAGTTATATCGGACAATGACGACGGCTGGGAAGTGAATCCTTACCCAATTTCGATACACAGCACGTTGGTAAAAGTCAGTATCGCGATTCCGAGTGTCCCAGAACGATTTATCATTATATCGGACGATTACGACGGCTAGGAATTGAATCCATAGCTTCTTTCATTACACAGCGCGTGGAAAAGGTAAATATCGCAGATATGAGTCACCTAGAGCGATGTATCGTTTTATCGGACGATTACGAGAGCTAGGAAGTGAATCATTAGCTTCTTTCGATACACAGCGCGTGGAAAAGGTAAATATCGCGTTTCCGAGTGCGCAGAACGTTTTATCGTTATATCGGACAATCACGACGGCTGGGAAGTGAATACTTACCCAATTTCGATACACAGCGCGTTAGTAAAAGTCAGTATCGCGATTCCGAGTGTCCCAGAACGATTTATCGTTATATCGGACGATTACGACGGCTAGGAATTGAATCCATAGCTTGTATCATTACACAGCGCGTGGAAAAGGGAAATATCGCAGATTCGAGTCACCTAGAGCGATTTATCGTTATATCGGACGATTACGACGGCTAGGAATTGAATCCATAGCTTCTTTCATTACACAGCGCGTGGAAAAGGTAAATATCGCAGGTTCGAGTCACCTAGAGCGATTTATCGTTATATCGGACGATTACGAGAGCTAGGAAGTGAATCCTTAGCTACTTTCGATGCACAGCGCTTGGAAAATCTAAATAACGCGTTTCCGAGTTCCCAGAACGTTTTATAGTTATATCGGACAATGACGACGGCTGGGAAGTGAATCCTTACCCAATTTCGATACACAGCGCGTTGGTAAAAGTCAGTATCGCGATTCCGAGTGTCCCAGAACGATTTATCGTTATATCGGACGATTACGACGGCTAGGAATTGAATCCATAGCTTCCTTCGATACACAGCGCGTGGAAAAGGTAAATATCGCAGATTCGAGTCACCTAGAGCGATTTATCGTTATATCGGACGATTACGAGAGCTAGGAAGTGAATCCTCAGCTACTTTCGATGCACAGCGCTTGGAAAATCTAAATATCGCGTTTCCGAGTGCCCAGAACGTTTTATCGTTATATCGGACAATGACGACGGCTGGGAAGTGAATCCTTACCCAATTTCGATACACAGCGCGTTGGTAAAAGTCAGTATCGCGATTCCGAGTGTCCCAGAACGATTTATCGTTATATCGGACGATTACGACGGCTAGGAAGTGAATCCTTACACAATTTCGATACACAGCGCGTTGGAAAAGGTCAATATCGCGATTCCGTGTGTCCCAGAACGTTTTATCATTATATCGGACGATTACGACGGCTAGGAATTGAATCCATAGCTTCTTTCGATACACAGCGCGTGGAAAAGGTAAATATCGCAGATCCGAGTCACCTAGAGCGATGTATCGTTATATCGGACGATTACGAGAGCTAGGAAGTGAATCCTTAGCTTCTTTCGATACACAGCGCGTGGAAAAGGTAAATATCGCGTTTCCGAGTGCCCAGAACGGTTTATCGTTATATCGGACGATTACGACGGCTAGGAATTGAATCCATAGCTTCCTTCGATACACAGCGCGTGGAAAAGGTAAATATCGCAGATCCGAGTCACCTAGAGCGATGTATCGTTATATCGGACGATTACGAGAGCTAGGAAGTGAATCCTTAGCTTCTTTCGATACACAGCGCGTGGAAAAGGTAAATATCGCGTTTCCGAGTGCCCAGAACGTTTTATCGTTATATCGGACAATTACGACGGCTGGGAAGTGAACCCTTACACAATTTCGATACACAGCGCGTTGGAAAAGGTCAATATCGCGATTCCGTGTGTCCCAGAACGATTTATCATTATATCGGACGATTACGTCGGCTAGGAATTGAATCCATAGCTTCTTTCATTACACAGCGCGTGGAAAAGGTAAATATCGCAGATCCGATTCACCTAGATTGATGTATCGTTATATCGGACGATTACGAGAGCTAGGAAGTGAATCCTTAGCTTCTTTCGATACACAGCGCGTGGAAAAGGTAAATATCGCGTTTCCGAGTGCCCACAACGTTTTATCGTTATATCGGACAATTACGAAGGTTGGGAAGTGAATCCTTACACAATTTCGATACACAGCGCGTTGGAAAAGGTCAATATCGCGATTCCGTGTGTCCCAGAACGATTTATCATTATATCGGACGATTACGACGGCTAGGAATTGAATCCATAGCTTCTTTCATTACACAGCGCGTGGAAAAGGTAAATATCGCAGATCCGAGTCACCTAGAGCGATGTATCGTTATATCGGACGATTACGAGAGCTAGGAAGTGAATCCTTAGCTTCTTTCGATACACAGCGCGTGGAAATGGTAAATATCGCGTTTCCGAGTGCCCAGAACGTTTTATCGTTATATCGGACAATTACGACGGCTGGGAAGTGAATCCTTACACAATTTCGATACACAGCGCGTTGGAAAAGGTCAATATCGCGATTCCGTGTGCCCCAGAACGATTTATCATTATATCGGACGATTACGACGGCTAGGAATTGAATCCATAGCTTCTTTCGATACACAGCGCGTGGAAAAGGTAAATATCGCAGATCCGAGTCACCTAGAGCGATGTATCGTTATATCGGACGATTACGAGAGCTAGGAAGTGAATCCTTAGCTTCTTTCGATACACAGCGCGTGGAAAAGGTAAATATCGCGTTTACGAGTGCCCAGAACGTTTTATCGTTATATCGGACAATTACGACGGCTGGGAAGTGAATCCTTACACAATTTCGATACACAGCGCGTTGGAAAAGGTCAATATCGCGATTCCGTGTGTCCCAGAACGATTTATCATTATATCGGACGATTACGACGGCTAGGAATTGAATCCATAGCTTCTTTCGATACACAGCGCGTGGAAAACGTAAATATCGCAGATCCGAGTAACCTAGAGCGATGTATCGTTATATCGGACGATTACGAGAGCTAGGAAGTGAATCCTTAGCTTCTTTCGATACACAGCGCGTGGAAAAGGTAAATATCGCGTTTCCGAGTGCCCATAACGTTTTATCGTTATATCGGACAATTACGACGGCTGGGAAGTGAATCCTTACACAATTTCGGTACACAGCGCGTTGGAAAAGGTCAATATCGCGATTCCGTGTGTCCCAGAACGGTTTATCATTATATCGGACGATTACGACGGCTAGGAATTGAATCCATAGCTTCTTTCGATACACAGCGCGTGGAAAAGGTAAATATCGCAGATCCGAGTCACCTAGAGCGATGTATCGTTATATCGGACGATTACGAGAGCTAGGAAGTGAATCCTTAGCTTCT
This sequence comes from Nomada goodeniana, assembly GCA_963969485.1. NCBI lineage: Eukaryota > Metazoa > Arthropoda > Insecta > Hymenoptera > Apidae > Nomada > Nomada goodeniana. Next base: position 10,523,206 of record OZ018303.1, read on the forward strand.
TTCGATACACAGCGCTTGGAAAAGGTAAATATCGCGTTTCCGAGTGCCCAGAACGGTTTATCGTTATATCGGACAATTACGACGGCTGGGAAGTGAATCCTTACACAATTTCGATACACAGCGCGTTGGAAAAGGTCAATATCGCGATTCCGAGTGTCTCAGAACGATTTATCGTTATATAGGACGATTACGACGGCTACGAATTGAATCCATAGCTTCCTTCGATACACAGCGCGTGGAAAAGGTAAATATCGCAGATTCGAGTCACCTAGAGCGATTTATCGTTATATCGGGCGATTACGAGAGCTAGGAAGTGAATCCTTAGCTTCTTTCGATACACAGAGCGTGGAAAAGGTAAATATCGCGTATCCGAGTGCCCAGAACGTTTTATCGTTATATCGGACAATTACGACGGCTGGGAAGTTAATCCTTACCCAATTTCGATACACAGCGCGTTGGAAAAGGTCAGTATCGCGATTCCGAGTGTCTATGAACGATTTATCGTTATATAGGACGATTACGACGGCTAGGAATTGAATTAATAGCTTCCTTCGATACACAGCGCGTGGAAAGGGTAAATATCGCAGATTCGAGTCACCTAGAACGATTTATCGTTATAACGGACGATTACGAGAGCTAGGAAATGAATCCTTAGCTACTTTCGATGCACAGCGCTTGGAAAATCTAAATATCGCGTTTCCGAGTGCCCAGAACGTTTTATCGTTATATCGGACAATCACGACGGCTGGGAAGTGAATCCTTACCCAATTACGATACACAGCGCGTTGGTAAAAGTCAGTATCGCGATTCCGAGTGTCCCAGAACGATTTATCGTTATATCGGACGATTACGACGGCTAGGAATTGAATCCATAGCTTCTTTCATTACACAGCGCGGGGAAAAGGTAAATATCGCAGATTCGAGTCACCTAGAGCGATTTATCGTTATATTGGACGATTACGAGAGCTAGGAAGTGAATCCTTAGCTTCTTTCGATACACAGCGCGTGGAAAAGGTAAATATCGCGTTTACGAGTGCCCAGAACGTTTTATCGTTATATCGGACAATTACGACGGCTGGGAAGTGAATCCTTACACAATTTCGATACACAGCGCGTTGGAAAAGGTCAATATCGCGATTCCGTGTGTCCCAGAACGATTTATCATTATATCGGACGATTACGACGGCTAGGAATTGAATCCATAGCTTCTTTCGATACACAGCGCGTGGAAAACGTAAATATCGCAGATCCGAGTAACCTAGAGCGATGTATCGTTATATCGGACGATTACGAGAGCTAGGAAGTGAATCCTTAGCTTCTTTCGATACACAGCGCTTGGAAAAGGTAAATATCGCGTTTCCGAGTGCCCAGAACGGTTTATCGTTATATCGGACAATTACGACGGCTGGGAAGTGAATCCTTACACAATTTCGATACACAGCGCGTTGGAAAAGGTCAATATCGCGATTCCGAGTGTCTCAGAACGATTTATCGTTATATAGGACGATTACGACGGCTACGAATTGAATCCATAGCTTCCTTCGATACACAGCGCGTGGAAAAGGTAAATATCGCAGATTCGAGTCACCTAGAGCGATTTATCGTTATATCGGGCGATCACGAGAGCTAGGAAGTGAATCCTTAGCTTCTTTCGATACACAGAGCGTGGAAAAGGTAAATATCGCGTATCCGAGTGCCCAGAACGTTTTATCGTTATATCGGACAATTACGACGGCTGGGAAGTTAATCCTTACCCAATTTCGATACACAGCGCGTTGGAAAAGGTCAGTATCGCGATTCCGAGTGTCTATGAACGATTTATCGTTATATAGGACGATTACGACGGCTAGGAATTGAATTAATAGCTTCCTTCGATACACAGCGCGTGGAAAGGGTAAATATCGCAGATTCGAGTCACCTAGAACGATTTATCGTTATAACGGACGATTACGAGAGCTAGGAAATGAATCCTTAGCTACTTTCGATGCACAGCGCTTGGAAAATCTAAATATCGCGTTTCCGAGTGCCCAGAACGTTTTATCGTTATATCGGACAATCACGACGGCTTGGAAGTGAATCCTTACCCAATTACGATACACAGCGCGTTGGTAAAAGTCAGTATCGCGATTCCGAGTGTCCCAGAACGATTTATCGTTATATCGGACGATTACGACGGCTAGGAATTGAATCCATAGCTTCTTTCATTACACAGCGCGGGGAAAAGGTAAATATCGCAGATTCGAGTCACCTAGAGCGATTTATCGTTATATCGGACGATTACGAGAGCTAGGAAGTGAATCCTTAGCTACTTTCGATGCACAGCGCTTGGAAAATCTAAATATCGCGTTTCCGAGTGCCCAGAACGTTTTATCGTTATATCGGACAATGACGACGGCTGGGAAGTGAATCCTTACCCAATTTCGATACACAGCGCGTTGGTAAAAGTCAGTATCGCGATTCCGAGTGTCCCAGAACGATTTATCGTTATATCGGACGATTACGACGGCTAGGAATTGAATCCATAGCTTCCTTCGATACACAGCGCGTGGAAAAGGTAAATATCGCAGATTCGAGTCACCTAGAGCGATTTATCGTTATATCGGACGATTACGAGAGCTAGGAAGTGAATCCTCAGCTACTTTCGATGCACAGCGCTTGGAAAATCTAAATATCGCGTTTCCGAGTGCCCAGAACGTTTTATCGTTATATCGGACAATGACGACGGCTGGGAAGTGAATCCTTACCCAATTTCGATACACAGCGCGTTGGTAAAAGTCAGTATCGCGATTCCGAGTGTCCCAGAACGATTTATCGTTATATCGGACGATTACGATGGCTAGGAATTGAATCCATAGCTACTTTGGATACACAGCGCGTGGAAAAGGTAAATTTCGCGTTTCCGAGTGCCCAGAACGTTTTATCGTTATATCGGACAATTACGACGGCTGGGAAGTTAATCCTTACCCAATTTCGATACACAGCGCGTTGGAAAAGGTCAGTATCGCGATGCCGAGTGTCTCAGAACGATTTATCGTTATATAGGACGATTACGACGGTTAGGAATTGAATCCATAGCTTCTTTCATTACACAGCGCGTGGAAAAGGTAAATATCGCAGATCCGAGTCACCTAGAGCGATGTATCGTTATATCGGACGATTACGAGAGCTAGGAAGTGAATCATTAGCTTCTTTCGATACACAGCGCGTGGAAAAGGTAAATATCGCGTTTCCGAGTGCCCAGAACGTTTTATCGTTATATCGGACAATGACGACGGCTGGGAAGTGAATCCTTACCCAATTTCGATACACAGCGCGTTGGTAAAGGTCAGTATCGCGATTCCGAGTGTCTCAGAACGATTTATCGTTATATAGGACGATTACGACGGCTAGGAATTGAATCCATAGCTTCCTTCGATACACAGCGCGTGGAAAAGGTAAATATCGCAGATTCGAGTCACCTAGAGCGAATTATCGTTATATCGGACGATTACGAGAGCTAGGAAGTGAATCCTTAGCTACTTTCGATGCACAGCGCTTGGAAAATCTAAATATCGCGTTTCCGAGTGCCCAGAACGCTTTATCGTTATATCGGACAATGACGACGGCTGGGAAGTGAATCCTTACCCAATTTCGATACACAGCGCGTTGGTAAAAGTCAGTATCGCGATTCCGAGTGTCCCAGAACGATTTATCGTTATATCGGACGATTACGACGGCTAGGAATTGAATCCATAGCTTCCTTCGATACACAGCGCGTGGAAAAGGTAAATATCGCAGATTCGAGTCACCTAGAGCGATTTATCGTTATATCGGACGATTACGAGAGCTAGGAAGTGAATCCTCAGCTACTTTCGATGCACAGCGCTTGGAAAATCTAAATATCGCGTTTCCGAGTGCCCAGAACGTTTTATCGTTATATCGGACAATGACGACGGCTGGGAAGTGAATCCTTACCCAATTTCGATACACAGCGCGTTGGTAAAAGTCAGTATCGCGATTCCGAGTGTCCCAGAACGATTTATCGTTATATCGGACGATTACGACGGCTAGGAAGTGAATCCTTACACAATTTCGATACACAGCGCGTTGGAAAAGGTCAATATCGCGATTCCGTGTGTCCCAGAACGTTTTATCATTATATCGGACGATTACGACGGCTAGGAATTGAATCCATAGCTTCTTTCGATACACAGCGCGTGGAAAAGGTAAATATCGCAGATCCGAGTCACCTAGAGCGATGTATCGTTATATCGGACGATTACGAGAGCTAGGAAGTGAATCCTTAGCTTCTTTCGATACACAGCGCGTGGAAAAGGTAAATATCGCGTTTCCGAGTGCCCAGAACGGTTTATCGTTATATCGGACGATTACGACGGCTAGGAATTGAATCAATAGCTTCCTTCGATACACAGCGCGTGGAAAAGGTAAATATCGCAGATCCGAGTCACCTAGAGCGATGTATCGTTATATCGGACGATTACGAGAGCTAGGAAGTGAATCCTTAGCTTCTTTCGATACACAGCGCGTGGAAAAGGTAAATTTCGCGTTTCCGAGTGCCCAGAACGGTTTATCGTTATATCGGACAATTACGACGGCTGGGAAGTGAATCCTTACACAATTTCGATACACAGCGCGTTGGAAAAGGTCAATATCGCGATTCCGTGTGTCCCAGAACGATTTATCATTATATCGGACGATTACGACGGCTAGGAATTGAATCCATAGCTTCTTTCGATACACAGCGCGTGGAAAAGGTAAATATCGCAGATCCGAGTCACCTAGAGCGATGTATCGTTATATCGGACGATTACGAGAGCTAGGAAGTGAATCCTTAGCTTCTTTCGATACACAGCGCGTGGAAAAGGTAAATATCGCGTTTCCGAGTGCCCAGAACGGTTTATCGTTATATCGGACAATTACGACGGCTGGGAAGTGAATCCTTAGCTTCTTTCGATACACAGCGCGTTGGAAAAGGTCAATATCGCGATTCCGTGTGTCCCAGAACGATTTATCATTATATCGGACGATTACGACGGCTAGGAAGTGAATCCTTACACAATTTCGATACACAGCGCGTTGGAAAAGGTCAATATCGCAGATCCGAGTCACCTAGAGCGATTTATCGTTATATCGGACGATTACGAGAGCTAGGAAGTGAATCCTTAGCTTCTTTCGATACACAGAGCGTGGAAAAGGTAAATATCGCGTATCCGAGTGCCCAGAACGTTTTATCGTTATATCGGACAATTACGACGGCTGGGAAGTTAATCCTTACCCAATTTCGATACACAGCGCGTTGGAAAAGGTCAGTATCGCGATTCCGAGTGTCTCAGAACGATTTATCGTTATATAGGACGATTACGACGGCTACGAATTGAATCCATAGCTTCCTTCGATACACAGCGCGTGGAAAAGGTAAATATCGCAGATCCGAGTCACCTAGAGCGATGTATCGTTATATCGGACGATTACGAGAGCTAGGAAGTGAATCCTTAGCTTCTTTCGATACACAGCGCGTGGAAAAGGTAAATATCGCGTTTACGAGTGCCCAGAACGTTTTATCGTTATATCGGACAATTACGACGGCTGGGAAGTGAATCCTTACACAATTTCGATACACAGCGCGTTGGAAAAGGTCAATATCGCGATTCCGTGTGTCCCAGAACGATTTATCATTATATCGGACGATTACGACGGCTAGGAATTGAATCCATAGCTTCTTTCGATACACAGCGCGTGGAAAACGTAAATATCGCAGATCCGAGTAACCTAGAGCGATGTATCGTTATATCGGACGATTACGAGAGCTAGGAAGTGAATCCTTAGCTTCTTTCGATACACAGCGCGTGGAAAAGGTAAATATCGCGTTTCCGAGTGCCCATAACGTTTTATCGTTATATCGGACAATTACGACGGCTGGGAAGTGAATCCTTACACAATTTCGATACACAGCGCGTTGGAAAAGGTCAATATCGCGATTCCGTGTGTCCCAGAACGGTTTATCATTATATCGGACGATTACGACGGCTAGGAATTGAATCCATAGCTTCTTTCGATACACAGCGCGTGGAAAAGGTAAATATCGCAGATCCGAGTCACCTAGAGCGATGTATCGTTATATCGGACGATTACGAGAGCTAGGAAGTGAATCCTTAGCTTCTTTCGATACACAGCGCTTGGAAAAGGTAAATATCGCGTTTCCGAGTGCCCAGAACGGTTTATCGTTATATCGGACAATTACGACGGCTGGGAAGTGAATCCTTACACAATTTCGATACACAGCGCGTTGGAAAAGGTCAATATCGCGATTCCGAGTGTCTCAGAACGATTTATCGTTATATAGGACGATTACGACGGCTACGAATTGAATCCATAGCTTCCTTCGATACACAGCGCGTGGAAAAGGTAAATATCGCAGATTCGAGTCACCTAGAGCGATTTATCGTTATATCGGGCGATTACGAGAGCTAGGAAGTGAATCCTTAGCTTCTTTCGATACACAGAGCGTGGAAAAGGTAAATATCGCAGATCCGAGTAACCTAGAGCGATGTATCGTTATATCGGACGATTACGAGAGCTAGGAAGTGAATCCTTAGCTTCTTTCGATACACAGCGCGTGGAAAAGGTAAATATCGCGTTTCCGAGTGCCCATAACGTTTTATCGTTATATCGGACAATTACGACGGCTGGGAAGTGAATCCTTACACAATTTCGATACACAGCGCGTTGGAAAAGGTCAATATCGCGATTCCGTGTGTCCCAGAACGGTTTATCATTATATCGGACGATTACGACGGCTAGGAATTGAATCCATAGCTTCTTTCGATACACAGCGCGTGGAAAAGGTAAATATCGCAGATCCGAGTCACCTAGAGCGATGTATCGTTATATCGGACGATTACGAGAGCTAGGAAGTGAATCCTTAGCTTCTTTCGATACACAGCGCTTGGAAAAGGTAAATATCGCGTTTCCGAGTGCCCAGAACGGTTTATCGTTATATCGGACAATTACGACGGCTGGGAAGTGAATCCTTACACAATTTCGATACACAGCGCGTTGGAAAAGGTCAATATCGCGATTCCGAGTGTCTCAGAACGATTTATCGTTATATAGGACGATTACGACGGCTACGAATTGAATCCATAGCTTCCTTCGATACACAGCGCGTGGAAAAGGTAAATATCGCAGATTCGAGTCACCTAGAGCGATTTATCGTTATATCGGGCGATTACGAGAGCTAGGAAGTGAATCCTTAGCTTCTTTCGATACACAGAGCGTGGAAAAGGTAAATATCGCGTATCCGAGTGCCCAGAACGTTTTATCGTTATATCGGACAATTACGACGGCTGGGAAGTTAATCCTTACCCAATTTCGATACACAGCGCGTTGGAAAAGGTCAGTATCGCGATTCCGAGTGTCTATGAACGATTTATCGTTATATAGGACGATTACGACGGCTAGGAATTGAATTAATAGCTTCCTTCGATACACAGCGCGTGGAAAGGGTAAATATCGCAGATTCGAGTCACCTAGAACGATTTATCGTTATAACGGACGATTACGAGAGCTAGGAAATGAATCCTTAGCTACTTTCGATGCACAGCGCTTGGAAAATCTAAATATCGCGTTTCCGATTGCCCAGAACGCTTTATCGTTATATCGGACAATGACGACGGCTGGGAAGTGAATCCTTACCCAATTTCGATACACAGCGCGTTGGTAAAAGTCAGTATCGCGATTCCGAGTGTCCCAGAACGATTTATCGTTATATCGGACGATTACGACGGCTAGGAATTGAATCCATAGCTTCCTTCGATACACAGCGCGTGGAAAAGGTAAATATCGCAGATTCGAGTCACCTAGAGCGATTTATCGTTATATCGGACGATTACGAGAGCTAGGAAGTGAATCCTCAGCTACTTTCGATGCACAGCGCTTGGAAAATCTAAATATCGCGTTTCCGAGTGCCCAGAACGTTTTATCGTTATATCGGACAATGACGACGGCTGGGAAGTGAATCCTTACCCAATTTCGATACACAGCGCGTTGGTAAAAGTCAGTATCGCGATTCCGAGTGTCCCAGAACGATTTATCGTTATATCGGACGATTACGACGGCTAGGAAGTGAATCCTTACACAATTTCGATACACAGCGCGTTGGAAAAGGTCAATATCGCGATTCCGTGTGTCCCAGAACGTTTTATCATTATATCGGACGATTACGACGGCTAGGAATTGAATCCATAGCTTCTTTCGATACACAGCGCGTGGAAAAGGTAAATATCGCAGATCCGAGTCACCTAGAGCGATGTATCGTTATATCGGACGATTACGAGAGCTAGGAAGTGAATCCTTAGCTTCTTTCGATACACAGCGCGTGGAAAAGGTAAATATCGCGTTTCCGAGTGCCCAGAACGGTTTATCGTTATATCGGACGATTACGACGGCTAGGAATTGAATCCATAGCTTCCTTCGATACACAGCGCGTGGAAAAGGTAAATATCGCAGATCCGAGTCACCTAGAGCGATGTATCGTTATATCGGACGATTACGAGAGCTAGGAAGTGAATCCTTAGCTTCTTTCGATACACAGCGCGTGGAAAAGGTAAATATCGCGTTTCCGAGTGCCCAGAACGGTTTATCGTTATATCGGACAATTACGACGGCTGGGAAGTGAATCCTTACACAATTTCGATACACAGCGCGTTGGAAAAGGTCAATATCGCGATTCCGTGTGTCCCAGAACGATTTATCATTATATCGGACGATTACGACGGCTAGGAATTGAATCCATAGCTTCTTTCGATACACAGCGCGTGGAAAAGGTAAATATCGCAGATCCGAGTCACCTAGAGCGATGTATCGTTATATCGGACGATTACGAGAGCTAGGAAGTGAATCCTTAGCTTCTTTCGATACACAGCGCGTGGAAAAGGTAAATATCGCGTTTCCGAGTGCCCAGAACGGTTTATCGTTATATCGGACAATTACGACGGCTGGGAAGTGAATCCTTACACAATTTCGATACACAGCGCGTTGGAAAAGGTCAATATCGCGATTACGTGTGTCCCAGAACGATTTATCATTATATCGGACGATTACGACGGCTACGAATTGAATCCATAGCTTCCTTCGATACACAGCGCGTGGAAAAGGTAAATATCGCAGATCCGAGTCACCTAGAGCGATGTATCGTTATATCGGACGATTACGAGAGCTAGGAAGTGAATCCTTAGCTTCTTTCGATACACAGCGCGTGGAAAAGGTAAATATCGCGTTTCCGAGTGCCCAGAACGGTTTATCGTTATATCGGACAATTACGACGGCTGGGAAGTGAATCCTTACACAATTTCGATACACAGCGCGTTGGAAAAGGTCAATATCGCGATTCCGTGTGTCCCAGAACGATTTATCATTATATCGGACGATTACGACGGCTAGGAATTGAATCCATAGCTTCTTTCGATACACAGCGCGTGGAAAAGGTAAATATCGCAGATCCGAGTCACCTAGAGCGATGTATCGTTATATCGGACGATTACGAGAGCTAGGAAGTGAATCCTTAGCTTCTTTCGATACACAGCGCGTGGAAAAGGTAAATATCGCGTTTCCGAGTGCCCAGAACGGTTTATCGTTATATCGGACAATTACGACGGCTGGGAAGTGAATCCTTACACAATTTCGATACACAGCGCGTTGGAAAAGGTCAATATCGCAGATCCGAGTCACCTAGAGCGATTTATCGTTATATCCGACGATTACGAGAGCTAGGAAGTGAATCCTTAGCTTCTTTCGATACACAGAGCGTGGAAAAGGTAAATATCGCGTATCCGAGTGCCCAGAACGTTTTATCGTTATATCGGACAATTACGACGGCTGTGAAGTTAATCCTTACCCAATTTCGATACACAGCGCGTTGGAAAAGGTCAGTATCGCGATTCCGAGTGTCTCAGAACGATTTATCGTTATATAGGACGATTACGACGGCTACGAATTGAATCCATAGCTTCCTTCGATACACAGCGCGTGGAAAAGGTAAATATCGCAGATCCGAGTCACCTAGAGCTATGTATCGTTATATCGGACGATTACGAGAGCTAGGAAGTGAATCCTTAGCTTCTTTCGATACACAGCGCGTGGAAAAGGTAAATATCGCGTTTACGAGTACCCAGAACGTTTTATCGTTATATCGCACAATTACGACGGCTGGGAAGTGAATCCTTACACAATTTCGATACACAGCGCGTTGGAAAAGGTCAATATCGCGATTCCGTGTGTCCCAGAACGATTTATCATTATATCGGACGATTACGACGGCTAGGAATTGAATCCATAGCTTCTTTCGATACACAGCGCGTGGAAAACGTAAATATCGCAGATCCGAGTAACCTAGAGCGATGTATCGTTATATCGGACGATTACGAGAGCTAGGAAGTGAATCCTTAGCTTCTTTCGATACACAGCGCGTGGAAAAGGTAAATATCGCGTTTCCGAGTGCCCATAACGTTTTATCGTTATATCGGACAATTACGACGGCTGGGAAGTGAATCCTTACACAATTTCGATACACAGCGCGTTGGAAAAGGTCAATATCGCGATTCCGTGTGTCCCAGAACGGTTTATCATTATATCGGACGATTACGACGGCTAGGAATTGAATCCATAGCTTCTTTCGATACACAGCGCGTGGAAAAGGTAAATATCGCAGATCCGAGTCACCTAGAGAGATGTATCGTTATATCGGACGATTACGAGAGCTAGGAAGTGAATCCTTAGCTTCTTTCGATACACAGCGCTTGGAAAAGGTAAATATCGCGTTTCCGAGTGCCCAGAACGGTTTATCGTTATATCGGACAATTACGACGGCTGGGAAGTGAATCCTTACACAATTTCGATACACAGCGCGTTGGAAAAGGTCAATATCGCGATTCCGAGTGTCTCAGAACGATTTATCGTTATATAGGACGATTACGACAGCTACGAATTGAATCCATAGCTTCCTTCGATACACAGCGCGTGGAAAAGGTAAATATCGCAGATTCGAGTCACCTAGAGCGATTTATCGTTATATCGGGCGATTACGAGAGCTAGGAAGTGAATCCTTAGCTTCTTTCGATACACAGAGCGTGGAAAAGGTAAATATCGCGTATCCGAGTGCCCAGAACGTTTTATCGTTATATCGGACAATTACGACGGCTGGGAAGTTAATCCTTACCCAATTTCGATACACAGCGCGTTGGAAAAGGTCAGTATCGCGATTCCGAGTGTCTATGAACGATTTATCGTTATATAGGACGATTACGACGGCTAGGAATTGAATTAATAGCTTCCTTCGATACACAGCGCGTGGAAAGGGTAAATATCGCAGATTCGAGTCACCTAGAACGATTTATCGTTATAACGGACGATTACGAGAGCTAGGAAATGAATCCTTAGCTACTTTCGATGCACAGCGCTTGGAAAATCTAAATATCGCGTTTCCGAGTGCCCAGAACGTTTTATCGTTATATCGGACAATCACGACGGCTGGGAAGTGAATCCTTACCCAATTACGATACACAGCGCGTTGGTAAAAGTCAGTATCGCGATTCCGAGTGTCCCAGAACGATTTATCGTTATATCGGACGATTACGACGGCTAGGAATTGAATCCATAGCTTCTTTCATTACACAGCGCGGGGAAAAGGTAAATATCGCAGATTCGAGTCACCTAGATCGATTTATCGTTATATCGGACGATTACGAGAGCTAGGAAGTGAATCCTTAGCTACTTTCGATGCACAGCGCTTGGAAAATCTAAATATCGCGTTTCCGAGTGCCCAGAACGTTTTATCGTTATATCGGACAATGACGACGGCTGGGAAGTGAATCCTTACCCAATTTCGATACACAGCGCGTTGGTAAAAGTCAGTATCGCGATTCCGAGTGTCCCAGAACGATTTATCGTTATATCGGACGATTACGACGGCTAGGAATTGAATCCATAGCTTCCTTCGATACACAGCGCGTGGAAAAGGTAAATATCGCAGATTCGAGTCACCTAGAGCGATTTATCGTTATATCGGACGATTACGAGAGCTAGGAAGTGAATCCTCAGCTACTTTCGATGCACAGCGCTTGGAAAATCTAAATATCGCGTTTCCGAGTGCCCAGAACGTTTTATCGTTATATCGGACAATGACGACGGCTGGGAAGTGAATCCTTACCCAATTTCGATACACAGCGCGTTGGTAAAAGTCAGTATCGCGATTCCGAGTGTCCCAGAACGATTTATCGTTATATCGGACGATTACGACGGCTAGGAATTGAATCCATAGCTACTTTGGATACACAGCGCGTGGAAAAGGTAAATTTCGCGTTTCCGAGTGCCCAGAACGTTTTATCGTTATATCGGACAATTACGACGGCTGGGAAGTTAATCCTTACCCAATTTCGATACACAGCGCGTTGGAAAAGGTCAGTATCGCGATGCCGAGTGTCTCAGAACGATTTATCGTTATATAGGACGATTACGACGGTTAGGAATTGAATCCATAGCTTCTTTCATTACACAGCGCGTGGAAAAGGTAAATATCGCAGATCCGAGTCACCTAGAGCGATGTATCGTTATATCGGACGATTACGAGAGCTAGGAAGTGAATCATTAGCTTCTTTCGATACACAGCGCGTGGAAAAGGTAAATATCGCGTTTCCGAGTGCCCAGAACGTTTTATCGTTATATCGGACAATGACGACGGCTGGGAAGTGAATCCTTACCCAATTTCGATACACAGCGCGTTGGTAAAGGTCAGTATCGCGATTCCGAGTGTCTCAGAACGATTTATCGTTATATAGGACGATTACGACGGCTAGGAATTGAATCCATAGCTTCCTTCGATACACAGCGCGTGGAAAAGGTAAATATCGCAGATTCGAGTCACCTAGAGCGAATTATCGTTATATCGGACGATTACGAGAGCTAGGAAGTGAATCCTTAGCTACTTTCGATGCACAGCGCTTGGAAAATCTAAATATCGCGTTTCCGAGTGCCCAGAACGTTTTATCGTTATATCGGACAATGACGACGGCTGGGAAGTGAATCCTTACCCAATTTCGATACACAGCGCGTTGGTAAAAGTCAGTATCGCGATTCCGAGTGTCCCAGAACGATTTATCGTTATATCGGACGATTACGACGGCTAGGAAGTGAATCCTTACACAATTTCGATACACAGCGCGTTGGAAAAGGTCAATATCGCGATTCCGTGTGTCCCAGAACGATTTATCATTATATCGGACGATTACGACGGCTAGGAATTGAATCCATAGCTTCTTTCGATACACAGCGCGTGGAAAAGGTAAATATCGCAGATCCGAGTCACCTAGAGCGATGTATCGTTATATCGGACGATTACGAGAGCTAGGAAGTGAATCCTTAGCTTCTTTCGATACACAGCGCGTGGAAAAGGTAAATATCGCGTTTCCGAGTGCCCAGAACGGTTTATCGTTATATCGGACAATTACGACGGCTGGGAAGTGAATCCTTACACAATTTCGATACACAGCGCGTTGGAAAAGGTCAATATCGCGATTCCGTGTGTCCCAGAACGATTTATCATTATATCGGACGATTACGACGGCTAGGAAGTGAATCCTTACACAATTTCGATACACAGCGCGTTGGAAAAGGTCAATATCGCAGATCCGAGTCACCTAGAGCGATTTATCGTTATATCGGACGATTACGACGGCTGGGAAGTTAATCCTTACCCAATTTCGATACACAGCGCGTTGGAAAAGGTCAGTATCGCGATTCCGAGTGTCTCAGAACGATTTATCGTTATATAGGACGATTACGACGGCTACGAATTGAATCCATAGCTTCCTTCGATACACAGCGCGTGGAAAATGTAAATATCGCAGATTCGAGTCACCTAGAGCGATTTATCGTTATAACGGACGATTACGAGAGCTAGGAAATAAATCCTTAGCTACTTTCGATGCACAGCGCTTGGAAATGCTAAATATCGCGTTTCCGAGTGCCCAGAACGTTTTATCGTTATATCGGACAATGACGACGAATCCATAGCTTCCTTCGATACACAGCGCGTGGAAAAGGTAAATATCGCAGATCCGAGTCACCTAGAGCGATGTATCGTTATATCGGACGATTACGAGAGCTAGGAAGTGAATCCTTAGCTTCTTTCGATACACAGCGCGTGGAAAAGGTAAATATCGCGTTTCCGAGTGCCCAGAACGGTTTATCGTTATATCGGACAATTACGACGGCTGGGAAGTGAATCCTTACACAATTTCGATACACAGCGCGTTGGAAAAGGTCAATATCGCGATTCCGTGTGTCCCAGAACGATTTATCATTATATCGGACGATTACGACGGCTAGGAATTGAATCCATAGCTTCTTTCGATACACAGCGCGTGGAAAAGGTAAATATCGCAGATCCGAGTCACCTAGAGCGATGTATCGTTATATCGGACGATTACGAGAGCTAGGAAGTGAATCCTTAGCTTCTTTCGATACACAGCGCGTGGAAAAGGTAAATATCGCGTTTCCGAGTGCCCAGAACGGTTTATCGTTATATCGGACAATTACGACGGCTGGGAAGTGAATCCTTACACAATTTCGATACACAGCGCGTTGGAAAAGGTCAATATCGCGATTCCGTGTGTCCCAGAACGATTTATCATTATATCGGACGATTACGACGGCTAGGAAGTGAATCCTTACACAATTTCGATACACAGCGCGTTGGAAAAGGTCAATATCGCAGATCCGAGTCACCTAGAGCGATTTATCGTTATATCGGACGATTACGAGAGCTAGGAAGTGAATCCTTAGCTTCTTTCGATACACAGAGCGTGGAAAAGGTAAATATCGCGTATCCGAGTGCCCAGAACGTTTTATCGTTATATCGGACAATTACGACGGCTGGGAAGTTAATCCTTACCCAATTTCGATACACAGCGCGTTGGAAAAGGTCAGTATCGCGATTCCGAGTGTCTCAGAACGATTTATCGTTATATCGGGCGATTACGACGGCTAGGAATTGAATCCATAGCTTCTTTCGATACACAGCGCGTGGAAAAGGTAAATATCGCAGATCCGAGTCACCTAGAGCGATGTATCGTTATATCGGACGATTACGAGAGCTAGGAAGTGAATCCTTAGCTTCTTTCGATACACAGCGCTTGGAAAAGGTAAATATCGCGTTTCCGAGTGCCCAGAACGGTTTATCGTTATATCGGACAATTACGACGGCTGGGAAGTGAATCCTTACACAATTTCGATACACAGCGCGTTGGAAAAGGTCAATATCGCGATTCCGAGTGTCTCAGAACGATTTATCGTTATATAGGACGATTACGACGGCTACGAATTGAATCCATAGCTTCCTTCGATACACAGCGCGTGGAAAAGGTAAATATCGCAGATTCGAGTCACCTAGAGCGATTTATCGTTATATCGGGCGATTACGAGAGCTAGGAAGTGAATCCTTAGCTTCTTTCGATACACAGAGCGTGGAAAAGGTAAATATCGCGTATCCGAGTGCCCAGAACGTTTTATCGTTATATCGGACAATTACGACGGCTGGGAAGTTAATCCTTACCCAATTTCGATACACAGCGCGTTGGAAAAGGTCAGTATCGCGATTCCGAGTGTCTATGAACGATTTATCGTTATATAGGACGATTACGACGGCTAGGAATTGAATTAATAGCTTCCTTCGATACACAGCGCGTGGAAAGGGTAAATATCGCAGATTCGAGTCACCTAGAACGATTTATCGTTATAACGGACGATTACGAGAGCTAAGAAATGAATCCTTAGCTACTTTCGATGCACAGCGCTTGGAAAATCTAAATATCGCGTTTCCGAGTGCCCAGAACGTTTTATCGTTATATCGGACAATCACGACGGCTGGGAAGTGAATCCTTACCCAATTACGATACACAGCGCGTTGGTAAAAGTCAGTATCGCGATTCCGAGTGTCCCAGAACGATTTATCGTTATATCGGACGATTACGACGGCTAGGAATTGAATCCATAGCTTCTTTCATTACACAGCGCGGGGAAAAGGTAAATATCGCAGATTCGAGTCACCTAGAGCGATTTATCGTTATATCGGACGATTACGAGAGCTAGGAAGTGAATCCTTAGCTACTTTCGATGCACAGCGCTTGGAAAATCTAAATATCGCGTTTCCGAGTGCCCAGAACGTTTTATCGTTATATCGGACAATGACGACGGCTGGGAAGTGAATCCTTACCCAATTTCGATACACAGCGCGTTGGTAAAAGTCAGTATCGCGATTCCGAGTGTCCCAGAACGATTTATCGTTATATCGGACGATTACGACGGCTAGGAATTGAATCCATAGCTTCCTTCGATACACAGCGCGTGGAAAAGGTAAATATCGCAGATTCGAGTCACCTAGAGCGATTTATCGTTATATCGGACGATTACGAGAGCTAGGAAGTGAATCCTCAGCTACTTTCGATGCACAGCGCTTGGAAAATCTAAATATCGCGTTTCCGAGTGCCCAGAACGTTTTATCGTTATATCGGACAATGACGACGGCTGGGAAGTGAATCCTTACCCAATTTCGATACACAGCGCGTTGGTAAAAGTCAGTATCGCGATTCCGAGTGTCCCAGAACGATTTATCGTTATATCGGACGATTACGACGGCTAGGAATTGAATCCATAGCTACTTTGGATACACAGCGCGTGGAAAAGGTAAATTTCGCGTTTCCGAGTGCCCAGAACGTTTTATCGTTATATCGGACAATTACGACGGCTGGGAAGTTAATCCCTACCCAATTTCGATACACAGCGCGTTGGAAAAGGTCAGTATCGCGATGCCGAGTGTCTCAGAACGATTTATCGTTATATAGGACGATTACGACGGTTAGGAATTGAATCCATAGCTTCTTTCATTACACAGCGCGTGGAAAAGGTAAATATCGCAGATCCGAGTCACCTAGAGCGATGTATCGTTATATCGGACGATTACGAGAGCTAGGAAGTGAATCATTAGCTTCTTTCGATACACAGCGCGTGGAAAAGGTAAATATCGCGTTTCCGAGTGCCCAGAACGTTTTATCGTTATATCGGACAATGACGACGGCTGGGAAGTGAATCCTTACCCAATTTCGATACACAGCGCGTTGGTAAAGGTCAGTATCGCGATTCCGAGTGTCTCAGAACGATTTATCGTTATATAGGACGATTACGACGGCTAGGAATTGAATCCATAGCTTCCTTCGATACACAGCGCGTGGAAAAGGTAAATATCGCAGATTCGAGTCACCTAGAGCGAATTATCGTTATATCGGACGATTACGAGAGCTAGGAAGTGAATCCTTAGCTACTTTCGATGCACAGCGCTTGGAAAATCTAAATATCGCGTTTCCGAGTGCCCAGAACGTTTTATCGTTATATCGGACAATGACGACGGCTGGGAAGTGAATCCTTACCCAATTTCGATACACAGCGCGTTGGTAAAAGTCAGTATCGCGATTCCGAGTGTCCCAGAACGATTTATCGTTATATCGGACGATTACGACGGCTAGGAATTGAATCCATAGCTTCCTTCGATACACAGCGCGTGGAAAAGGTAAATATCGCAGATTCGAGTCACCTAGAGCGATTTATCGTTATATCGGACGATTACGAGAGCGAGGAAGTGAATCCTCAGCTAGTTTCGATGCACAGCGCTTGGAAAATCTAAATATCGCGTTTCCGAGTGCCCAGAACGTTTTATCGTTATATCGGACAATGACGACGGCTGGGAAGTGAATCCTTACCCAATTTCGATACACAGCGCGTTGGTAAAAGTCAGTATCGCGATTCCGAGTGTCCCAGAACGATTTATCGTTATATCGGACGATTACGACGGCTAGGAAGTGAATCCTTACACAATTTCGATACACAGCGCGTTGGAAAAGGTCAATATCGCGATTCCGTGTGTCCCAGAACGATTTATCATTATATCGGACGATTACGACGGCTAGGAATTGAATCCATAGCTTCTTTCGATACACAGCGCGTGGAAAAGGTAAATATCGCAGATCCGAGTCACCTAGAGCGATGTATCGTTATATCGGACGATTACGAGAGCTAGGAAGTGAATCCTTAGCTTCTTTCGATACACAGCGCGTGGAAAAGGTAAATATCGCGTTTCCGAGTGCCCAGAACGGTTTATCGTTATATCGGACAATTACGACGGCTGGGAAGTGAATCCTTACACAATTTCGATACACAGCGCGTTGGAAAAGGTCAATATCGCGATTCCGTGTGTCCCAGAACGATTTATCATTATATCGGACGATTACGACGGCTAGGAAGTGAATCCTTACACAATTTCGATACACAGCGCGTTGGAAAAGGTCAATATCGCAGATCCGAGTCACCTAGAGCGATTTATCGTTATATCGGACGATTACGACGGCTACGAATTGAATCCATAGCTTCCTTCGATACACAGCGCGTGGAAAATGTAAATATCGCAGATTCGAGTCACCTAGAGCGATTTATCGTTATAACGGACGATTACGAGAGCTAGGAAATAAATCCTTAGCTACTTTCGATGCACAGCGCTTGGAAATGCTAAATATCGCGTTTCCGAGTGCCCAGAACGTTTTATCGTTATATCGGACAATGACGACGAATCCATAGCTTCCTTCGATACACAGCGCGTGGAAAAGGTAAATATCGCAGCTCCGAGTCACCTAGAGCGATGTATCGTTATATCGGACGATTACGAGAGCTAGGAAGTGAATCCTTAGCTTCT
The DNA here is from genome assembly GCA_963969485.1 of Nomada goodeniana. Classification (NCBI taxonomy): domain Eukaryota; kingdom Metazoa; phylum Arthropoda; class Insecta; order Hymenoptera; family Apidae; genus Nomada; species Nomada goodeniana. Next base: position 10,541,999 of record OZ018303.1, read on the forward strand.
TTCGATACACAGCGCGTGGAAAAGGTAAATATCGCGTTTCCGAGTGCCCAGAACGGTTTATCGTTATATCGGACAATTACGACGGCTGGGAAGTGAATCCTTACACAATTTCGATACACAGCGCGTTGGAAAAGGTCAATATCGCGATTCCGTGTGTCCCAGAACGATTTATCATTATATCGGACGATTACGACGGCTAGGAATTGAATCCATAGCTTCTTTCGATACACAGCGCGTGGAAAAGGTAAATATCGCAGATCCGAGTCACCTAGAGCGATGTATCGTTATATCGGACGATTACGAGAGCTAGGAAGTGAATCCTTAGCTTCTTTCGATACACAGCGCGTGGAAAAGGTAAATATCGCGTTTCCGAGTGCCCAGAACGGTTTATCGTTATATCGGACAATTACGACGGCTGGGAAGTGAATCCTTACACAATTTCGATACACAGCGCGTTGGAAAAGGTCAATATCGCGATTCCGTGTGTCCCAGAACGTTTTATCATTATATCGGACGATTACGACGGCTAGGAATTGAATCCATAGCTTCTTTCGATACACAGCGCGTGGAAAAGGTAAATATCGCAGATTCGAGTCACCTAGAGCGATTTATCGTTATATCGGACGCTTACGAGAGCTAGGAAGTGAATCCTTAGCTACTTTCGATGCACAGCGCTTGGAAAATCTAAATATCGCGTTTCCGAGTGCCCAGAACGTTTTATCGTTATATCGGACAATGACGACGGCTGGGAAGTGAATCCTTACCCAATTTCGATACACAGCGCGTTGGTAAAAGTCAGTATCGCGATTCCGAGTGTCCCAGAACGATTTATCGTTATATCGGACGATTACGACGGCTAGGAAGTGAATCCTTACACAATTTCGATACACAGCGCGTTGGAAAAGGTCAATATCGCGATTCCGTGTGTCCCAGAACGATTTATCATTATATCGGACGATTACGACGGCTAGGAATTGAATCCATAGCTTCTTTCGATACACAGCGCGTGGAAAAGGTAAATATCGCAGATCCGAGTCACCTAGAGCGATGTATCGTTATATCGGACGATTACGAGAGCTAGGAAGTGAATCCTTAGCTTCTTTCGATACACAGCGCGTGGAAAAGGTAAATATCGCGTTTCCGAGTGCCCAGAACGGTTTATCGTTATATCGGACAATTACGACGGCTGGGAAGTGAATCCTTACACAATTTCGATACACAGCGCGTTGGAAAAGGTCAATATCGCGATTCCGTGTGTCCCAGAACGATTTATCATTATATCGGACGATTACGACGGCTAGGAAGTGAATCCTTACACAATTTCGATACACAGCGCGTTGGAAAAGGTCAATATCGCAGATCCGAGTCACCTAGAGCGATTTATCGTTATATCGGACGATTACGACGGCTACGAATTGAATCCATAGCTTCCTTCGATACACAGCGCGTGGAAAATGTAAATATCGCAGATTCGAGTCACCTAGAGCGATTTATCGTTATAACGGACGATTACGAGAGCTAGGAAATAAATCCTTAGCTACTTTCGATGCACAGCGCTTGGAAATGCTAAATATCGCGTTTCCGAGTGCCCAGAACGTTTTATCGTTATATCGGACAATGACGACGAATCCATAGCTTCCTTCGATACACAGCGCGTGGAAAAGGTAAATATCGCAGATCCGAGTCACCTAGAGCGATGTATCGTTATATCGGACGATTACGAGAGCTAGGAAGTGAATCCTTAGCTTCTTTCGATACACAGCGCGTGGAAAAGGTAAATATCGCGTTTCCGAGTGCCCAGAACGGTTTATCGTTATATCGGACAATTACGACGGCTGGGAAGTGAATCCTTACACAATTTCGATACACAGCGCGTTGGAAAAGGTCAATATCGCGATTCCGTGTGTCCCAGAACGATTTATCATTATATCGGACGATTACGACGGCTAGGAATTGAATCCATAGCTTCTTTCGATACACAGCGCGTGGAAAAGGTAAATATCGCAGATCCGAGTCACCTAGAGCGATGTATCGTTATATCGGACGATTACGAGAGCTAGGAAGTGAATCCTTAGCTTCTTTCGATACACAGCGCGTGGAAAAGGTAAATATCGCGTTTCCGAGTGCCCAGAACGGTTTATCGTTATATCGGACAATTACGACGGCTGGGAAGTGAATCCTTACACAATTTCGATACACAGCGCGTTGGAAAAGGTCAATATCGCGATTCCGTGTGTCCCAGAACGTTTTATCATTATATCGGACGATTACGACGGCTAGGAATTGAATCCATAGCTTCTTTCGATACACAGCGCGTGGAAAAGGTAAATATCGCAGATTCGAGTCACCTAGAGCGATTTATCGTTATATCGGACGCTTACGAGAGCTAGGAAGTGAATCCTTAGCTACTTTCGATGCACAGCGCTTGGAAAATCTAAATATCGCGTTTCCGAGTGCCCAGAACGTTTTATCGTTATATCGGACAATGACGACGGCTGGGAAGTGAATCCTTACCCAATTTCGATACACAGCGCGTTGGTAAAAGTCAGTATCGCGATTCCGAGTGTCCCAGAACGATTTATCGTTATATCGGACGATTACGACGGCTAGGAATTGAATCCATAGCTTCCTTCGATACACAGCGCGTGGAAAAGGTAAATATCGCAGATTCGAGTCACCTAGAGCGATTTATCGTTATATCGGACGATTACGAGAGCTAGGAAGTGAATCCTTAGCTACTTTCGATGCACAGCGCTTGGAAAATCTAAATATCGCGTTTCCGAGTGCCCAGAACGTTTTATCGTTATATCGGACAATGACGACGGCTGGGAAGTGAATCCTTACCCAATTTCGATACACAGCGCGTTGGTAAAAGTCAGTATCGCGATTCCGAGTGTCCCAGAACGATTTATCGTTATATCGGACGATTACGACGGCTAGGAATTGAATCCATAGCTTCCTTCGATACACAGCGCGTGGAAAAGGTAAATATCGCAGATTCGAGTCACCTAGAGCGATTTATCGTTATATCGGACGATTACGAGAGCTAGGAAGTGAATCCTCAGCTACTTTCGATGCACAGCGCTTGGAAAATCTAAATATCGCGTTTCCGAGTGCCCAGAACGTTTTATCGTTATATCGGACAATGACGACGGCTGGGAAGTGAATCCTTACCCAATTTCGATACACAGCGCGTTGGTAAAAGTCAGTATCGCGATTCCGAGTGTCCCAGAACGATTTATCGTTATATCGGACGATTACGACGGCTAGGAAGTGTATCCTTACACAATTTCGATACACAGCGCGTTGGAAAAGGTCAATATCGCGATTCCGTGTGTCCCAGAACGATTTATCATTATATCGGACGATTACGACGGCTAGGAATTGAATCCATAGCTTCTTTCGATACACAGCGCGTGGAAAAGGTAAATATCGCAGATCCGAGTCACCTAGAGCGATGTATCGTTATATCGGACGATTACGAGAGCTAGGAAGTGAATCCTTAGCTTCTTTCGATACACAGCGCGTGGAAAAGCTAAATATCGCGTTTCCGAGTGCCCAGAACGGTTTATCGTTATATCGGACAATTACGACGGCTGGGAAGTGAATCCTTACACAATTTCGATACACAGCGCGTTGGAAAAGGTCAATATCGCGATTCCGTGTGTCCCAGAACGATTTATCATTATATCGGACGATTACGACGGCTAGGAAGTGAATCCTTACACAATTTCGATACACAGCGCGTTGGAAAAGGTCAATATCGCAGATCCGAGTCACCTAGAGCGATTTATCGTTATATCGGACGATTACGAGAGCTAGGAAGTGAATCCTTAGCTTCTTTCGATACACAGAGCGTGGAAAAGGTAAATATCGCGTATCCGAGTGCCCAGAACGTTTTATCGTTATATCGGACAATTACGACGGCTGGGAAGTTAATCCTTACCCAATTTCGATACACAGCGCGTTGGAAAAGGTCAGTATCGCGATTCCGAGTGTCTCAGAACGATTTATCGTTATATAGGACGATTACGACAGCTACGAATTGAATCCATAGCTTCCTTCGATACACAGCGCGTGGAAAATGTAAATATCGCAGATTCGAGTCACCTAGAGCGATTTATCGTTATAACGGACGATTACGAGAGCTAGGAAATAAATCCTTAGCTACTTTCGATGCACAGCGCTTGGAAATGCTAAATATCGCGTTTCCGAGTGCCCAGAACGTTTTATCGTTATATCGGACAATGACGACGAATCCATAGCTTCCTTCGATACACAGCGCGTGGAAAAGGTAAATATCGCAGATCCGAGTCACCTAGAGCGATGTATCGTTATATCGGACGATTACGAGAGCTAGGAAGTGAATCCTTAGCTTCTTTCGATACACAGCGCGTGGAAAAGGTAAATATCGCGTTTCCGAGTGCCCAGAACGGTTTATCGTTATATCGGACAATTACGACGGCTGGGAAGTGAATCCTTACACAATTTCGATACACAGCGCGTTGGAAAAGGTCAATATCGCGATTCCGTGTGTCCCAGAACGATTTATCATTATATCGGACGATTACGACGGCTAGGAATTGAATCCATAGCTTCTTTCGATACACAGCGCGTGGAAAAGGTAAATATCGCAGATCCGAGTCACCTAGAGCGATGTATCGTTATATCGGACGATTACGAGAGCTAGGAAGTGAATCCTTAGCTTCTTTCGATACACAGCGCGTGGAAAAGGTAAATATCGCGTTTCCGAGTGCCCAGAACGGTTTATCGTTATATCGGACAATTACGACGGCTGGGAAGTGAATCCTTACACAATTTCGATACACAGCGCGTTGGAAAAGGTCAATATCGCGATTCCGTGTGTCCCAGAACGATTTATCATTATATCGGACGATTACGACGGCTAGGAAGTGAATCCTTACACAATTTCGATACACAGCGCGTTGGAAAAGGTCAATATCGCAGATCCGAGTCACCTAGAGCGATTTATCGTTATATCGGACGATTACGAGAGCTAGGAAGTGAATCCTTAGCTTCTTTCGATACACAGAGCGTGGAAAAGGTAAATATCGCGTTTCCGAGTGCCCAGAACGTTTTATCGTTACATCGGACAATGACGACGGCTGGGAAGTGAATCCTTACCCAATTTCGATACACAGCGCGTTGGTAAAGGTCAGTATCGCGATTCCGAGTGTCTCAGAACGATTTATCGTTATATAGGACGATTACGACGGCTAGGAATTGAATCCATAGCTTCCTTCGATACACAGCGCGTGGAAAAGGTAAATATCGCGTTTCCGAGTGCCCAGAACGTTTTATCGTTATATCGGACAATGACGACGGCTGGGAAGTGAATCCTTACCCAATTTCGATACACAGCGCGTTGGTAAAGGTCAGTATCGCGATTCCGAGTGTCTCAGAACGATTTATCGTTATATAGGACGATTACGACGGCTAGGAATTGAATCCATAGCTTCCTTCGATACACAGCGCGTGGAAAAGGTAAATATCGCAGATTCGAGTCACCTAGAGCGAATTATCGTTATATCGGACGATTACGAGAGCTAGGAAGTGAATCCTTAGCTACTTTCGATGCACAGCGCTTGGAAAATCTAAATATCGCGTTTCCGAGTGCCCAGAACGTTTTATCGTTATATCGGACAATGACGACGGCTGGGAAGTGAATCCTTACCCAATTTCGATACACAGCGCGTTGGTAAAAGTCAGTATCGCGATTCCGTGTGTCCCAGAACGATTTATCATTATATCGGACGATTACGACGGCTAGGAATTGAATCCATAGCTTCTTTCGATACACAGCGCGTGGAAAAGGTAAATATCGCAGATCCGAGTCACCTAGAGCGATGTATCGTTATATCGGACGATTACGAGAGCTAGGAAGTGAATCCTTAGCTTCTTTCGATACACAGCGCGTGGAAAAGGTAAATATCGCGTTTCCGAGTGCCCAGAACGGTTTATCGTTATATCGGACAATTACGACGGCTGGGAAGTGAATCCTTACACAATTTCGATACACAGCGCGTTGGAAAAGGTCAATATCGCGATTCCGTGTGTCCCAGAACGATTTATCATTATATCGGACGATTACGACGGCTAGGAAGTGAATCCTTACACAATTTCGATACACAGCGCGTTGGAAAAGGTCAATATCGCAGATCCGAGTCACCTAGAGCGATTTATCGTTATATCGGACGATTACGAGAGCTAGGAAGTGAATCCTTAGCTTCTTTCGATACACAGAGCGTGGAAAAGGTAAATATCGCGTATCCGAGTGCCCAGAACGTTTTATCGTTATATCGGACAATTACGACGGCTGGGAAGTTAATCCTTACCCAAATTCGATACACAGCGCGTTGGAAAAGGTCAGTATCGCGATTCCGAGTGTCTCAGAACGATTTATCGTTATATAGGACGATTACGACGGCTACGAATTGAATCCATAGCTTCCTTCGATACACAGCGCGTGGAAAATGTAAATATCGCAGATTCGAGTCACCTAGAGCGATTTATCGTTATAACGGACGATTACGAGAGCTAGGAAATAAATCCTTAGCTACTTTCGATGCACAGCGCTTGGAAATGCTAAATATCGCGTTTCCGAGTGCCCAGAACGTTTTATCGTTATATCGGACAATGACGACGAATCCATAGCTTCCTTCGATACACAGCGCGTGGAAAAGGTAAATATCGCAGATTCGAGTCACCTAGAGCGATTTATCGTTATATCGGACGCTTACGAGAGCTAGGAAGTGAATCCTTAGCTACTTTCGATGCACAGCGCTTGGAAAATCTAAATATCGCGTTTCCGAGTGCCCAGAACGTTTTATCGTTATATCGGACAATGACGACGGCTGGGAAGTGAATCCTTACCCAATTTCGATACACAGCGCGTTCGTAAAAGTCAGTATCGCGATTCCGAGTGTCCCAGAACGATTTATCGTTATATCGGACGATTACGACGGCTAGGAATTGAATCCATAGCTTCCTTCGATACACAGCGCGTGGAAAAGGTAAATATCGCAGATTCGAGTCACCTAGAGCGATTTATCGTTATATCGGACGATTACGAGAGCTAGGAAGTGAATCCTCAGCTACTTTCGATGCACAGCGCTTGGAAAATCTAAATATCGCGTTTCCGAGTGCCCAGAACGTTTTATCGTTATATCGGACAATGACGACGGCTGGGAAGTGAATCCTTACCCAATTTCGATACACAGCGCGTTGGTAAAAGTCAGTATCGCGATTCCGAGTGTCCCAGAACGATTTATCGTTATATCGGACGATTACGACGGCTAGGAATTGAATCCATAGCTACTTTGGATACACAGCGCGTGGAAAAGGTAAATTTCGCGTTTCCGAGTGCCCAGAACGTTTTATCGTTATATCGGACAATTACGACGGCTGGAAAGTTAATCCTTACCCAATTTCGATACACAGCGCGTTGGAAAAGGTCAGTATCGCGATTCCGAGTGTCTCAGAACGATTTATCGTTATATAGGACGATTACGACGGTTAGGAATTGAATCCATAGCTTCTTTCATTACACAGCGCGTGGAAAAGGTAAATATCGCAGATCCGAGTCACCTAGAGCGATGTATCGTTATATCGGACGATTACGAGAGCTAGGAAGTGAATCATTAGCTTCTTTCGATACACAGCGCGTGGAAAAGGTAAATATCGCGTTTCCGAGTGCCCAGAACGTTTTATCGTTATATCGGACAATGACGACGGCTGGGAAGTGAATCCTTACCCAATTTCGAAACACAGCGCGTTGGTAAAAGTCAGTATCGCGATTCCGAGTGTCCCAGAACGATTTATCGTTATATCGGACGATTACGACGGCTAGGAATTGAATCCATAGCTACTTTGGATACACAGCGCGTGGAAAAGGTAAATTTCGCGTTTCCGAGTGCCCAGAACGTTTTATCGTTATATCGGACAATGACGACGGCTGGGAAGTGAATCCTTACCCAATTTCGATACACAGCGCGTTGGTAAAAGTCAGTATCGCGATTCCGAGTGTCCCAGAACGATTTATCGTTATATCGGACGATTACGACGGCTAGGAATTGAATCCATAGCTTCCTTCGATACACAGCGCGTGGAAAAGGTAAATATCGCAGATTCGAGTCACCTAGAGCGATTTATCGTTATATCGGACGATTACGAGAGCGAGGAAGTGAATCCTCAGCTACTTTCGATGCACAGCGCTTGGAAAATCTAAATATCGCGTTTCCGAGTGCCCAGAACGTTTTATCGTTATATCGGACAATGACGACGGCTGGGAAGTGAATCCTTACCCAATTTCGATACACAGCGCGTTGGTAAAAGTCAGTATCGCGATTCCGAGTGTCCCAGAACGATTTATCGTTATATCGGACGATTACGACGGCTAGGAAGTGAATCCTTACACAATTTCGATACACAGCGCGTTGGAAAAGGTCAATATCGCGATTCCGTGTGTCCCAGAACGATTTATCATTATATCGGACGATTACGACGGCTAGGAATTGAATCCATAGCTTCTTTCGATACACAGCGCGTGGAAAAGGTAAATATCGCAGATCCGAGTCACCTAGAGCGATGTATCGTTATATCGGACGATTACGAGAGCTAGGAAGTGAATCCTTAGCTTCTTTCGATACACAGCGCGTGGAAAAGGTAAATATCGCGTTTCCGAGTGCCCAGAACGGTTTATCGTTATATCGGACAATTACGACGGCTGGGAAGTGAATCCTTACACAATTTCGATACACAGCGCGTTGGAAAAGGTCAATATCGCGATTCCGTGTGTCCCAGAACGATTTATCATTATATCGGACGATTACGACGGCTAGGAAGTGAATCCTTACACAATTTCGATACACAGCGCGTTGGAAAAGGTCAATATCGCAGATCCGAGTCACCTAGAGCGATTTATCGTTATATCGGACGATTACGACGGCTGGGAAGTTAATCCTTACCCAATTTCGATACACAGCGCGTTGGAAAAGGTCAGTATCGCGATTCCGAGTGTCTCAGAACGATTTATCGTTATATAGGACGATTACGACGGCTACGAATTGAATCCATAGCTTCCTTCGATACACAGCGCGTGGAAAATGTAAATATCGCAGATTCGAGTCACCTAGAGCGATTTATCGTTATAACGGACGATTACGAGAGCTAGGAAATAAATCCTTAGCTACTTTCGATGCACAGCGCTTGGAAATGCTAAATATCGCGTTTCCGAGTGCCCAGAACGTTTAATCGTTATATCGGACAATGACGACGAATCCATAGCTTCCTTCGATACACAGCGCGTGGAAAAGGTAAATATCGCAGATCCGAGTCACCTAGAGCGATGTATCGTTATATCGGACGATTACGAGAGCTAGGAAGTGAATCCTTAGCTTCTTTCGATACACAGCGCGTGGAAAAGGTAAATATCGCGTTTCCGAGTGCCCAGAACGGTTTATCGTTATATCGGACAATTACGACGGCTGGGAAGTGAATCCTTACACAATTTCGATACACAGCGCGTTGGAAAAGGTCAATATCGCGATTCCGTGTGTCCCAGAACGATTTATCATTATATCGGACGATTACGACGGCTAGGAATTGAATCCATAGCTTCTTTCGATACACAGCGCGTGGAAAAGGTAAATATCGCAGATCCGAGTCACCTAGAGCGATGTATCGTTATATCGGACGATTACGAGAGCTAGGAAGTGAATCCTTAGCTTCTTTCGATACACAGCGCGTGGAAAAGGTAAATATCGCGTTTCCGAGTGCCCAGAACGGTTTATCGTTATATCGGACAATTACGACGGCTGGGAAGTGAATCCTTACACAATTTCGATACACAGCGCGTTGGAAAAGGTCAATATCGCGATTCCGTGTGTCCCAGAACGTTTTATCATTATATCGGACGATTACGACGGCTAGGAATTGAATCCATAGCTTCTTTCGATACACAGCGCGTTGGAAAAGGTCAATATCGCAGATCCGAGTCACCTAGAGCGATTTATCGTTATATCGGACGATTACGAGAGCTAGGAAGTGAATCCTTAGCTTCTTTCGATACACAGAGCGTGGAAAAGGTAAATATCGCGTATCCGAGTGCCCAGAACGTTTTATCGTTATATCGGACAATTACGACGGCTGGGAAGTTAATCCTTACCCAATTTCGATACACAGCGCGTTGGAAAAGGTCAGTATCGCGATTCCGAGTGTCTCAGAACGATTTATCGTTATATAGGACGATTACGACAGCTACGAATTGAATCCATAGCTTCCTTCGATACACAGCGCGTGGAAAATGTAAATATCGCAGATTCGAGTCACCTAGAGCGATTTATCGTTATAACGGACGATTACGAGAGCTAGGAAATAAATCCTTAGCTACTTTCGATGCACAGCGCTTGGAAATGCTAAATATCGCGTTTCCGAGTGCCCAGAACGTTTTATCGTTATATCGGACAATGACGACGAATCCATAGCTTCCTTCGATACACAGCGCGTGGAAAAGGTAAATATCGCAGATCCGAGTCACCTAGAGCGATGTATCGTTATATCGGACGATTACGAGAGCTAGGAAGTGAATCCTTAGCTTCTTTCGATACACAGCGCGTGGAAAAGGTAAATATCGCGTTTCCGAGTGCCCAGAACGGTTTATCGTTATATCGGACAATTACGACGGCTGGGAAGTGAATCCTTACACAATTTCGATACACAGCGCGTTGGAAAAGGTCAATATCGCGATTCCGTGTGTCCCAGAACGATTTATCATTATATCGGACGATTACGACGGCTAGGAATTGAATCCATAGCTTCTTTCGATACACAGCGCGTGGAAAAGGTAAATATCGCAGATCCGAGTCACCTAGAGCGATGTATCGTTATATCGGACGATTACGAGAGCTAGGAAGTGAATCCTTAGCTTCTTTCGATACACAGCGCGTGGAAAAGGTAAATATCGCGTTTCCGAGTGCCCAGAACGGTTTATCGTTATATCGGACAATTACGACGGCTGGGAAGTGAATCCTTACACAATTTCGATACACAGCGCGTTGGAAAAGGTCAATATCGCGATTCCGTGTGTCCCAGAACGATTTATCATTATATCGGACGATTACGACGGCTAGGAAGTGAATCCTTACACAATTTCGATACACAGCGCGTTGGAAAAGGTCAATATCGCAGATCCGAGTCACCTAGAGCGATTTATCGTTATATCGGACGATTACGAGAGCTAGGAAGTGAATCCTTAGCTTCTTTCGATACACAGAGCGTGGAAAAGGTAAATATCGCGTTTCCGAGTGCCCAGAACGTTTTATCGTTACATCGGACAATGACGACGGCTGGGAAGTGAATCCTTACCCAATTTCGATACACAGCGCGTTGGTAAAGGTCAGTATCGCGATTCCGAGTGTCTCAGAACGATTTATCGTTATATAGGACGATTACGACGGCTAGGAATTGAATCCATAGCTTCCTTCGATACACAGCGCGTGGAAAAGGTAAATATCGCGTTTCCGAGTGCCCAGAACGTTTTATCGTTATATCGGACAATGACGACGGCTGGGAAGTGAATCCTTACCCAATTTCGATACACAGCGCGTTGGTAAAGGTCAGTATCGCGATTCCGAGTGTCTCAGAACGATTTATCGTTATATAGGACGATTACGACGGCTAGGAATTGAATCCATAGCTTCCTTCGATACACAGCGCGTGGAAAAGGTAAATATCGCAGATTCGAGTCACCTAGAGCGAATTATCGTTATATCGGACGATTACGAGAGCTAGGAAGTGAATCCTTAGCTACTTTCGATGCACAGCGCTTGGAAAATCTAAATATCGCGTTTCCGAGTGCCCAGAACGTTTTATCGTTATATCGGACAATGACGACGGCTGGGAAGTGAATCCTTACCCAATTTCGATACACAGCGCGTTGGTAAAAGTCAGTATCGCGATTCCGTGTGTCCCAGAACGATTTATCATTATATCGGACGATTACGACGGCTAGGAATTGAATCCATAGCTTCTTTCGATACACAGCGCGTGGAAAAGGTAAATATCGCAGATCCGAGTCACCTAGAGCGATGTATCGTTATATCGGACGATTACGAGAGCTAGGAAGTGAATCCTTAGCTTCTTTCGATACACAGCGCGTGGAAAAGGTAAATATCGCGTTTCCGAGTGCCCAGAACGGTTTATCGTTATATCGGACAATTACGACGGCTGGGAAGTGAATCCTTACACAATTTCGATACACAGCGCGTTGGAAAAGGTCAATATCGCGATTCCGTGTGTCCCAGAACGATTTATCATTATATCGGACGATTACGACGGCTAGGAAGTGAATCCTTACACAATTTCGATACACAGCGCGTTGGAAAAGGTCAATATCGCAGATCCGAGTCACCTAGAGCGATTTATCGTTATATCGGACGATTACGAGAGCTAGGAAGTGAATCCTTAGCTTCTTTCGATACACAGAGCGTGGAAAAGGTAAATATCGCGTATCCGAGTGCCCAGAACGTTTTATCGTTATATCGGACAATTACGACGGCTGGGAAGTTAATCCTTACCCAAATTCGATACACAGCGCGTTGGAAAAGGTCAGTATCGCGATTCCGAGTGTCTCAGAACGATTTATCGTTATATAGGACGATTACGACGGCTACGAATTGAATCCATAGCTTCCTTCGATACACAGCGCGTGGAAAATGTAAATATCGCAGATTCGAGTCACCTAGAGCGATTTATCGTTATAACGGACGATTACGAGAGCTAGGAAATAAATCCTTAGCTACTTTCGATGCACAGCGCTTGGAAATGCTAAATATCGCGTTTCCGAGTGCCCAGAACGTTTTATCGTTATATCGGACAATGACGACGAATCCATAGCTTCCTTCGATACACAGCGCGTGGAAAAGGTAAATATCGCAGATTCGAGTCACCTAGAGCGATTTATCGTTATATCGGACGCTTACGAGAGCTAGGAAGTGAATCCTTAGCTACTTTCGATGCACAGCGCTTGGAAAATCTAAATATCGCGTTTCCGAGTGCCCAGAACGTTTTATCGTTATATCGGACAATGACGACGGCTGGGAAGTGAATCCTTACCCAATTTCGATACACAGCGCGTTGGTAAAAGTCAGTATCGCGATTCCGAGTGTCCCAGAACGATTTATCGTTATATCGGACGATTACGACGGCTAGGAATTGAATCCATAGCTTCCTTCGATACACAGCGCGTGGAAAAGGTAAATATCGCAGATTCGAGTCACCTAGAGCGATTTATCGTTATATCGGACGATTACGAGAGCTAGGAAGTGAATCCTCAGCTACTTTCGATGCACAGCGCTTGGAAAATCTAAATATCGCGTTTCCGAGTGCCCAGAACGTTTTATCGTTATATCGGACAATGACGACGGCTGGGAAGTGAATCCTTACCCAATTTCGATACACAGCGCGTTGGTAAAAGTCAGTATCGCGATTCCGAGTGTCCCAGAACGATTTATCGTTATATCGGACGATTACGACGGCTAGGAATTGAATCCATAGCTACTTTGGATACACAGCGCGTGGAAAAGGTAAATTTCGCGTTTCCGAGTGCCCAGAACGTTTTATCGTTATATCGGACAATTACGACGGCTGGAAAGTTAATCCTTACCCAATTTCGATACACAGCGCGTTGGAAAAGGTCAGTATCGCGATTCCGAGTGTCTCAGAACGATTTATCGTTATATAGGACGATTACGACGGTTAGGAATTGAATCCATAGCTTCTTTCATTACACAGCGCGTGGAAAAGGTAAATATCGCAGATCCGAGTCACCTAGAGCGATGTATCGTTATATCGGACGATTACGAGAGCTAGGAAGTGAATCATTAGCTTCTTTCGATACACAGCGCGTGGAAAAGGTAAATATCGCGTTTCCGAGTGCCCAGAACGTTTTATCGTTATATCGGACAATGACGACGGCTGGGAAGTGAATCCTTACCCAATTTCGAAACACAGCGCGTTGGTAAAAGTCAGTATCGCGATTCCGAGTGTCCCAGAACGATTTATCGTTATATCGGACGATTACGACGGCTAGGAATTGAATCCATAGCTACTTTGGATACACAGCGCGTGGAAAAGGTAAATTTCGCGTTTCCGAGTGCCCAGAACGTTTTATCGTTATATCGGACAATTACGACGGCTGGAAAGTTAATCCTTACCCAATTTCGATACACAGCGCGTTGGAAAAGGTCAGTATCGCGATTCCGAGTGTCTCAGAACGATTTATCGTTATATAGGACGATTACGACGGTTAGGAATTGAATCCATAGCTTCTTTCATTACACAGCGCGTGGAAAAGGTAAATATCGCAGATCCGAGTCACCTAGAGCGATGTATCGTTATATCGGACGATTACGAGAGCTAGGAAGTGAATCATTAGCTTCTTTCGATACACAGCGCGTGGAAAAGGTAAATATCGCGTTTCCGAGTGCCCAGAACGTTTTATCGTTATATCGGACAATGACGACGGCTGGGAAGTGAATCCTTACCCAATTTCGATACACAGCGCGTTGGTAAAGGTCAGTATCGCGATTCCGAGTGTCTCAGAACGATTTATCGTTATATAGGACGATTACGACGGCTAGGAATTGAATCCATAGCTTCCTTCGATACACAGCGCGTGGAAAAGGTAAATATCGCAGATTCGAGTCACCTAGAGCGAATTATCGTTATATCGGACGATTACGAGAGCTAGGAAGTGAATCCTTAGCTACTTTCGATGCACAGCGCTTGGAAAATCTAAATATCGCGTTTCCGAGTGCCCAGAACGTTTTATCGTTATATCGGACAATGACGACGGCTGGGAAGTGAATCCTTACCCAATTTCGATACACAGCGCGTTGGTAAAAGTCAGTATCGCGATTCCGAGTGTCCCAGAACGATTTATCGTTATATCGGACGATTACGACGGCTAGGAATTGAATCCATAGCTTCCTTCGATACACAGCGCGTGGAAAAGGTAAATATCGCAGATTCGAGTCACCTAGAGCGATTTATCGTTATATCGGACGATTACGAGAGCTAGGAAGTGAATCCTCAGCTACTTTCGATGCACAGCGCTTGGAAAATCTAAATATCGCGTTTCCGAGTGCCCAGAACGTTTTATCGTTATATCGGACAATGACGACGGCTGGGAAGTGAATCCTTACCCAATTTCGATACACAGCGCGTTGGTAAAAGTCAGTATCGCGATTCCGAGTGTCCCAGAACGATTTATCGTTATATCGGACGATTACGACGGCTAGGAATTGAATCCATAGCTTCCTTCGATACACAGCGCGTGGAAAAGGTAAATATCGCAGATTCGAGTCACCTAGAGCGATTTATCGTTATAACGGACGATTACGAGAGCTAGGAAATAAATCCTTAGCTACTTTCGATGCACAGCGCTTGGAAATGCTAAATATCGCGTTTCCGAGTGCCCAGAACGTTTTATCGTTATATCGGACAATGACGACGAATCCATAGCTTCCTTCGATACACAGCGCGTGGAAAAGGTAAATATCGCAGATTCGAGTCACCTAGAGCGATTTATCGTTATATCGGACGCTTACGAGAGCTAGGAAGTGAATCCTTAGCTACTTTCGATGCACAGCGCTTGGAAAATCTAAATATCGCGTTTCCGAGTGCCCAGAACGTTTTATCGTTATATCGGACAATGACGACGGCTGGGAAGTGAATCCTTACCCAATTTCGATACACAGCGCGTTGGTAAAAGTCAGTATCGCGGTTCCGAGTGTTCCAGAACGATTTATCGTTATATCAGACGATTACGACGGCTAGGAATTGAATCCATAGCTTCTTTCATTACACAGAGCGTGGAAAAGGTAAATATCGCAGATCCGAGTCACCTAGAGCGATGTATCGTTATATCGGACGATTACGAGAGCTAGGAAGTGAATCATTAGCTTCTTTCGATACACAGCGCGTGGAAAAGGTAAATATCGCGTTTCCGAGTGCACAGAACGTTTTATCGTTATATCGGACAATTACGACGGCTGGGAAGTGAACCCTTACACAATTTCGATACACAGCGCATTGGAAAAGGTCAGTATCGCGATTCCGAGTGTCTCAGAACGATTTATCGTTATATAGGACGATTACGACGGCTACGAATTGAATCCATAGCTTCCTTCGATACACAGCGCGTGGAAAAGGTAAATATCGCAGATTCGAGTCACCTAGAGCGATTTATCGTTATATCGGGCGATTACGAGAGCTAGGAAGTGAATCCTTAGCTTCTTTCGATACACAGAGCGTGGAAAAGGTAAATATCGCGTATCCGAGTGCCCAGAACGTTTTATCGTTATATCGGACAATTACGACGGCTGGGAAGTTAATCCTTACCCAATTTCGATACACAGCGCGTTGGTAAAAGTCAGTATCGCGATTCCGAGTGTCCCAGAACGATTTATCGTTATATCGGACGATTACGACGGCTAGGAATTGAATCCATAGCTTCCTTCGATACACAGCGCGTGGAAAAGGTAAATATCGCAGATTCGAGTCACCTAGAGCGATTTATCGTTATATCGGACGATTACGAGAGCTAGGAAGTGAATCCTCAGCTACTTTCGATGCACAGCGCTTGGAAAATCTAAATATCGCGTTTCCGAGTGCCCAGAACGTTTTATCGTTATATCGGACAATGACGACGGCTGGGAAGTGAATCCTTACCCAATTTCGATACACAGCGCGTTGGAAAAGGTCAGTATCGCGATTCCGAGTGTCTCAGAACGATTTATCGTTATATAGGACGATTACGACGGCTACGAATTGAATCCATAGCTTCCTTCGATACACAGCGCGTGGAAAATGTAAATATCGCAGATTCGAGTCACCTAGAGCGATTTATCGTTATAACGGACGATTACGAGAGCTAGGAAATAAATCCTTAGCTACTTTCGATGCACAGCGCTTGGAAATGCTAAATATCGCGTTTCCGAGTGCCCAGAACGTTTTATCGTTATATCGGACAATGACGACGAATCCATAGCTTCCTTCGATACACAGCGCGTGGAAAAGGTAAATATCGCAGATTCGAGTCACCTAGAGCGATTTATCGTTATATCGGACGCTTACGAGAGCTAGGAAGTGAATCCTTAGCTACTTTCGATGCACAGCGCTTGGAAAATCTAAATATCGCGTTTCCGAGTGCCCAGAACGTTTTATCGTTATATCGGACAATGACGACGGCTGGGAAGTGAATCCTTACCCAATTTCGATACACAGCGCGTTGGTAAAAGTCAGTATCGCGGTTCCGAGTGTTCCAGAACGATTTATCGTTATATCGGACGATTACGACGGCTAGGAATTGAATCCATAGCTTCTTTCATTACACAGAGCGTGGAAAAGGTAAATATCGCAGATCCGAGTCACCTAGAGCGATGTATCGTTATATCGGACGATTACGAGAGCTAGGAAGTGAATCATTAGCTTCTTTCGATACACAGCGCGTGGAAAAGGTAAATATCGCGTTTCCGAGTGCACAGAACGTTTTATCGTTATATCGGACAATTACGACGGCTGGGAAGTGAACCCTTACACAATTTCGATACACAGCGCGTTGGAAAAGGTCAGTATCGCGATTCCGAGTGTCTCAGAACGATTTATCGTTATATAGGACGATTACGACGGCTACGAATTGAATCCATAGCTTCCTTCGATACACAGCGCGTGGAAAAGGTAAATATCGCAGATTCGAGTCACCTAGAGCGATTTATCGTTATATCGGGCGATTACGAGAGCTAGGAAGTGAATCCTTAGCTTCTTTCGATACACAGAGCGTGGAAAAGGTAAATATCGCGTATCCGAGTGCCCAGAACGTTTTATCGTTATATCGGACAATTACGACGGCTGGGAAGTTAATCCTTACCCAATTTCGATACACAGCGCGTTGGTAAAAGTCAGTATCGCGATTCCGAGTGTCCCAGAACGATTTATCGTTATATCGGACGATTACGACGGCTAGGAATTGAATCCATAGCTTCTTTCATTACACAGCGCGTGGAAAAGGTAAATATCGCAGATTCGAGTCACCTAATGCGATTTATCGTTATATCGGACGATTACGAGAGCTACGAAGTGAATCCTTAGCTTCTGTCGATACACAGGGCGTGGAAAAGGTAAATATCGCGTTTCCGAGTGCCCAGAACGTTTTATCGTTATATCGGACAATTACGACGGCTGGGAAGTGAACCCTTACATAATTTCGATACACAGCGCATTGGAAAAGGTCAATATCGCGATTCCGAGTGTCTCAGAACGATTTATCGTTATATAGGACGATTACGACGGCTAGGAATTGAATCCATAGCTTCTTTCATTACACAGCGCGTGGAAAAGGTAAATATCGTAGATTCGAGTCACCTAGAGCGATTTATTGTTATATCGGACGATTACGAGAGCTAGGAAATGAATCCTTAGCTACTTTCGATGCACAGCGCTTGGAAATGCTAAATATCGCGTTTCCGAGTGCCCAGAACGTTTTGTCGTTATATCGGACAATGACGACGGCTGGGAAGTGAATCCTTACCCAATTTCGATACACAGCGCGTTGGTAAAGGTCAGTATCGCGATTCCGAGTGTCTCAGAACGATTTATCGTTATATAGGACGATTACGACGGCTAGGAATTGAATCCATAGCTTCCTTCGATACACAGCGCGTGGAAAAGGTAAATATCGCAGATTCGAGTCACCTAGAGCGATTTATCGTTATTTCGGACGATTACGAGAGCTAGGAAGTGAATCCTTAGCTACTTTCGATGCACAGCGCTTGGAAAATCTAAATATCGCGTTTCCGAGTGCCCAGAACGTTTTATCGTTATATCGGACAATTACGACGGCTGGGAAGTTAATCCTTACCCAATTTCGATACACAGCGCGTTGGAAAAGGTCAGTATCGCGATTCCGAGTGTCTCAGAACGATTTATCGTTATATAGGACGATTACGACGGCTAGGAATTGAATTAATAGCTTCCTTCGATACACAGCGCGTGGAAAAGGTAAATATCGCAGATTCGAGTCACCTAGAGCGATTTATCGTTATATCGGACGATTACGAGAGCTAGGAAATGAATCCTTAGCTACTTTCGATGCACAGAGTTTGGAAAATCTAAATATCGCGTTTCCGAGTGCCCAGAACGTTTTATCGTTATATCGGACAATCACGACGGCTGGGAAGTGAATACTTACCCAATTTCGATACACAGCGCGTTAGTAAAAGTCAGTATCGCGATTCCGAGTGTCCCAGAACGATTTATCGTTATATCGGACGATTACGACGGCTAGGAATTGAATCCATAGCTTGTATCATTACACAGCGCGTGGAAAAGGGAAATATCGCAGATTCGAGTCACCTAGAGCGATTTATCGTTATATCGGACGATTACGACGGCTAGGAATTGAATCCATAGCTTCTTTCATTACACAGCGCGTGGAAAAGGTAAATATCGCAGGTTCGAGTCACCTAGAGCGATTTATCGTTATATCGGACGATTACGAGAGCTAGGAAGTGAATCCTTAGCTACTTTCGATGCACAGCGCTTGGAAAATCTAAATAACGCGTTTCCGAGTTCCCAGAACGTTTTATAGTTATATCGGACAATGACGACGGCTGGGAAGTGAATCCTTACCCAATTTCGATACACAGCACGTTGGTAAAAGTCAGTATCGCGATTCCGAGTGTCTCAGAACGATTTATCGTTATATAGGACGATTACGACGGCTAGGAATTGAATCCATAGCTTCTATCATTACACAGCGCGTGAAAAAGGTAAATATCGCAGATTCGAGTCACCTAGAGCGATTTATAGTTATATCGGACGATTACGAGAGCTAGGAAGCGAATCCTTAGCTTCTTTCGATACACAGAGCGTGGAAAAGATAAATATCGCGTATCCGAGTGCCCAAAACGTTTTATAGTTATATCGGACAATTACGACGGCTGGGAAGTTAATCCTTACACAATTTCGATACACAGCGCGTTGGTAAAAGTCAGTATCGCGATTCCGAGTGTCTCAGAACGATTTATCGTTATATAGGACGATTACGACGGCTAGGAATTGAATCCATAGCTTCCTTCGATACACAGCGCGTGGAAAAGGTAAATATCGCAGATTCGAGTCACCTAGAGCGATTTATAGTTATATCGGACGATTACGAGAGCTAGGAAGTGAATCCTTAGCTTCTTTCGATACACAGCGCGTGGAAAAGGTAAATATCGCGTTTCCGAGTGCCCAGAAATTTTTATCGTTATATCGGACAATTACGACGGCTGGGAAGTTAATCCTTACCCAATTTCGATACACAGCGCGTTGGTAAAAGTCAGTATCGCGATTCCGAGTGTCCCAAAACGATTTATCGTTATATAGGACGATTACGACGGCTAGGAATTGAATCCATAGCTTCCTTCGATACACAGCGCGTGGAAAAGGTAAATATCGCAGATTCGAGTCACCTAGAGCGATTTATCGTTATATCGCACGATTACGAGAGCTAGGAAGTGAATCCTTAGCTACTTTCGATGCACAGCGCTTGGAAAATCTAAATATCGCGTTTCCGAGTGCCTAGAACGTTTATCGTTATATCGGACAATGACGACGGCTGGGAAGTGAATCCTTACCCAATTTCGATACACAGCGCGTTGGTAAAAGTCAGTATCGCGATTCCGAGTGTCTCAGAACGATTTATCGTTATATAGGACGATTACGACGGCTAGGAATTGAATCCATAGCTTCTATCATTACACAGCGCGTGAAAAAGGTAAATATCGCAGATTCGAGTCACCTAGAGCGATTTATAGTTATATCGGACGATTACGAGAGCTAGGAAGCGAATCCTTAGCTTCTTTCGATACACAGAGCGTGGAAAAGATAAATATCGCGTATCCGAGTGCCCAGAACGTTTTATAGTTATATCGGACAATGACGACGGCTGGGAAGTGAATCCTTACCCAATTTCGATACACAGCGCGTTGGTAAAGGTCAGTATCGCGATTCCGAGTGTCTCAGAACGATTTATCGTTATATAGGACGATTACGACGGCTAGGAATTGAATCCATAGCTTCCTTCGATACACAGCGCGTGGAAAAGGTAAATATCGCAGATTCGAGTCACCTAGAGCGATTTATCGTTATTTCGGACGATTACGAGAGCTAGGAAGTGAATCCTTAGCTACTTTCGATGCACAGCGCTTGGAAAATCTAAATATCGCGTTTCCGAGTGCCCAGAACGTTTTATCGTTATATCGGACAATTACGACGGCTGGGAAGTTAATCCTTACCCAATTTCGATACACAGCGCGTTGGAAAAGGTCAGTATCGCGATTCCGAGTGTCTCAGAACGATTTATCGTTATATAGGACGATTACGACGGCTAGGAATTGAATTAATAGCTTCCTTCGATACACAGCGCGTGGAAAAGGTAAATATCGCAGATTCGAGTCACCTAGAGCGATTTATCGTTATATCGGACGATTACGAGAGCTAGGAAATGAATCCTTAGCTACTTTCGATGCACAGAGTTTGGAAAATCTAAATATCGCGTTTCCGAGTGCCCAGAACGTTTTATCGTTATATCGGACAATCACGACGGCTGGGAAGTGAATACTTACCCAATTTCGATACACAGCGCGTTAGTAAAAGTCAGTATCGCGATTCCGAGTGTCCCAGAACGATTTATCGTTATATCGGACGATTACGACGGCTAGGAATTGAATCCATAGCTTGTATCATTACACAGCGCGTGGAAAAGGGAAATATCGCAGATTCGAGTCACCTAGAGCGATTTATCGTTATATCGGACGATTACGACGGCTAGGAATTGAATCCATAGCTTCTTTCATTACACAGCGCGTGGAAAAGGTAAATATCGCAGGTTCGAGTCACCTAGAGCGATTTATCGTTATATCGGACGATTACGAGAGCTAGGAAGTGAATCCTTAGCTACTTTCGATGCACAGCGCTTGGAAAATCTAAATAACGCGTTTCCGAGTTCCCAGAACGTTTTATAGTTATATCGGACAATGACGACGGCTGGGAAGTGAATCCTTACCCAATTTCGATACACAGCACGTTGGTAAAAGTCAGTATCGCGATTCCGAGTGTCTCAGAACGATTTATCGTTATATAGGACGATTACGACGGCTAGGAATTGAATCCATAGCTTCTATCATTACACAGCGCGTGAAAAAGGTAAATATCGCAGATTCGAGTCACCTAGAGCGATTTATAGTTATATCGGACGATTACGAGAGCTAGGAAGCGAATCCTTAGCTTCTTTCGATACACAGAGCGTGGAAAAGATAAATATCGCGTATCCGAGTGCCCAAAACGTTTTATAGTTATATCGGACAATTACGACGGCTGGGAAGTTAATCCTTACACAATTTCGATACACAGCGCGTTGGTAAAAGTCAGTATCGCGATTCCGAGTGTCTCAGAACGATTTATCGTTATATAGGACGATTACGACGGCTAGGAATTGAATCCATAGCTTCCTTCGATACACAGCGCGTGGAAAAGGTAAATATCGCAGATTCGAGTCACCTAGAGCGATTTATAGTTATATCGGACGATTACGAGAGCTAGGAAGTGAATCCTTAGCTTCTTTCGATACACAGCGCGTGGAAAAGGTAAATATCGCGTTTCCGAGTGCCCAGAAATTTTTATCGTTATATCGGACAATTACGACGGCTGGGAAGTTAATCCTTACCCAATTTCGATACACAGCGCGTTGGTAAAAGTCAGTATCGCGATTCCGAGTGTCCCAAAACGATTTATCGTTATATAGGACGATTACGACGGCTAGGAATTGAATCCATAGCTTCCTTCGATACACAGCGCGTGGAAAAGGTAAATATCGCAGATTCGAGTCACCTAGAGCGATTTATCGTTATATCGCACGATTACGAGAGCTAGGAAGTGAATCCTTAGCTACTTTCGATGCACAGCGCTTGGAAAATCTAAATATCGCGTTTCCGAGTGCCTAGAACGTTTATCGTTATATCGGACAATGACGACGGCTGGGAAGTGAATCCTTACCCAATTTCGATACACAGCGCGTTGGTAAAAGTCAGTATCGCGATTCCGAGTGTCTCAGAACGATTTATCGTTATATAGGACGATTACGACGGCTAGGAATTGAATCCATAGCTTCTATCATTACACAGCGCGTGAAAAAGGTAAATATCGCAGATTCGAGTCACCTAGAGCGATTTATAGTTATATCGGACGATTACGAGAGCTAGGAAGCGAATCCTTAGCTTCTTTCGATACACAGAGCGTGGAAAAGATAAATATCGCGTATCCGAGTGCCCAGAACGTTTTATAGTTATATCGGACAATTACGACGGCTGGGAAGTTAATCCTTACACAATTTCGATACACAGCGCGTTGGTAAAAGTCAGTATCGCGATTCCGAGTGTCTCAGAACGATTTATCGTTATATAGGACGATTACGACGGCTAGGAATTGAATCCATAGCTTCCTTCGATACACAGCGCGTGGAAAAGGTAAATATCGCAGATTCGAGTCACCTAGAGCGATTTATAGTTATATCGGACGATTACGAGAGCTAGGAAATGAATCCTTAGCTTCTTTCGATACACAGCGCGTGGAAAAGGTAAATATCGCGTTTCCGAGTGCCCAGAACGTTTTATCGTTATATCGGACAATTACGACGGCTGGGAAGTGAACCCTTACATAATTTCGATACACAGCGCGTTGGAAAAGGTCAATATCGCGATTCCGAGTGTCTCAGAACGATTTATCGTTATATAGGACGATTACGACGGCTAGGAATTGAATCCATAGCTTCTTTCATTACACAGCGCGTGGAAAAGGTAAATATCGTAGATTCGAGTCACCTAGAGCGATTTATTGTTATATCGGACGATTACGAGAGCTAGGAAATGAATCCTTAGCTACTTTCGATGCACAGCGCTTGGAAATGCTAAATATCGCGTTTCCGAGTGCCCAGAACGTTTTGTCGTTATATCGGACAATGACGACGGCTGGGAAGTGAATCCTTACCCAATTTCGATACACAGCGCGTTGGTAAAGGTCAGTATCGCGATTCCGAGTGTCTCAGAACGATTTATCGTTATATAGGACGATTACGACGGCTAGGAATTGAATCCATAGCTTCCTTCGATACACAGCGCGTGGAAAAGGTAAATATCGCAGATTCGAGTCACCTAGAGCGATTTATCGTTATATCGGACGATTACGAGAGCTAGGAAGTGAATCCTTAGCTACTTTCGATGCACAGCGCTTGGAAAATCTAAATATCGCGTTTCCGAGTGCCCAGAACGTTTTATCGTTATATCGCACAATGACGACGGCTGGGAAGTGAATCCTTACCCAATTTCGATACACAGCGCGTTGGTGAAAGTCAGTATCGCGATTCCGAGTGTCCCAGAACGATTTATCGTTATATCGGACGATTACGACGGCTAGGAATTGAATCCATAGCTTCTTTCATTACACAGCGCGTGGAAAAGGTAAATATCGCAGATCCGAGTCACCTAGAGCGATGTATCGTTATATCGGACGATTACGAGAGCTAGGAAGTGAATCATTAGCTTCTTTCGATATACAGCGCGTGGAAAAGGTAAATATCGCGTTTCCGAGTGCCCAGAACGTTTTATCCTTATATCGGACAATTACGACGGCTGGGAAGTGAACCCTTACACAATTTCGATACACAGCGTGTTGGAAAAGGTCAATATCGCGATTCCGTGTGTCCCAGAACGATTTATCATTATATCGGACGATTACGACGGCTAGGAATTGAATCCATAGCTTCTTTCATTACACAGCGCGTGGAAAAGGTAAATATCGCAGATCCGAGTCACCTAGAGCGATGTATCGTTATATCGGACGATTACGAGAGCTAGGAAGCGAATCCTTAGCTTCTTTCGATACACAGAGCGTGGAAAAGATAAATATCGCGTATCCGAGTGCCCAGAACGTTTTATAGTTATATCGGACAATTACGACGGCTGGGAAGTTAATCCTTACCCAATTTCGATACACAGCGCGTTGGAAAAGGTCAGTATCGCGATTCCGAGTGTCTCAGAACGATTTATCGTTATATAGGACGATTACGACGGCTAGGAATTGAATTAATAGCTTCCTTCGATACACAGCGCGTGGAAAAGGTAAATATCGCAGATTCGAGTCACCTAGAGCGATTTATCGTTATATGGGACGATTACGAGAGCTAGGAAATGAATCCTTAGCTACTTTCGATGCACAGAGTTTGGAAAATCTAAATATCGCGTTTCCGAGTGCCCAGAACGTTTTATCGTTATATCGGACAATCACGACGGCTGGGAAGTGAATCCTTACCCAATTTCGATACACAGCGCGTTAGTAAAAGTCAGTATCGCGATTCCGAGTGTCCCAGAACGATTTATCGTAATATCGGACGATTACGACGGCTAGGAATTGAATCCATAGCTTCTTTCATTACACAGCGCGTGGAAAAGGTAAATATCGCAGGTTCGAGTCACCTAGAGCGATTTATCGTTATATCGGACGATTACGAGAGCTAGGAAGTGAATCCTTAGCTACTTTCGATGCACAGCGCTTGGAAAATCTAAATATCGCGTTTCCGAGTGCCTAGAACGTTTATCGTTATATCGGACAATGACGACGGCTGGGAAGTGAATCCTTACCCAATTTCGATACACAGCGCGTTGGTAAAAGTCAGTATCGCGATTCCGAGTGTCTCAGAACGATTTATCGTTATATAGGACGATTACGACGGCTAGGAATTGAATCCATAGCTTCTATCATTACACAGCGCGTGAAAAAGGTAAATATCGCAGATTCGAGTCACCTAGAGCGATTTATAGTTATATCGGACGATTACGAGAGCTAGGAAGCGAATCCTTAGCTTCTTTCGATACACAGAGCGTGGAAAAGATAAATATCGCGTATCCGAGTGCCCAGAACGTTTTATAGTTATATCGGACAATTACGACGGCTGGGAAGTTAATCCTTACACAATTTCGATACACAGCGCGTTGGTAAAAGTCAGTATCGCGATTCCGAGTGTCTCAGAACGATTTATCGTTATATAGGACGATTACGACGGCTAGGAATTGAATCCATAGCTTCCTTCGATACACAGCGCGTGGAAAAGGTAAATATCGCAGATTCGAGTCACCTAGAGCGATTTATAGTTATATCGGACGATTACGAGAGCTAGGAAGTGAATCCTTAGCTTCTTTCGATACACAGCGCGTGGAAAAGGTAAATATCGCGTTTCCGAGTGCCCAGAAATTTTTATCGTTATATCGGACAATTACGACGGCTGGGAAGTTAATCCTTACCCAATTTCGATACACAGCGCGTTGGTAAAAGTCAGTATCGCGATTCCGAGTGTCCCAGAACGATTTATCGTTATATCGGACGATTACGACGGCTAGGAATTGAATCCATAGCTTCTTTCATTACACAGCGCGTGGAAAAGGTAAATATCGCAGATTCGAGTCACCTAGTGCGATTTATCGTTATATCGGACGATTACGAGAGCTACGAAGTGAATCCTTAGCTTCTGTCGATACACAGGGCGTGGAAAAGGTAAATATCGCGTTTCCGAGTGCCCAGAACGTTTTATCGTTATATCGGACAATTACGACGGCTGGGAAGTGAACCCTTACATAATTTCGATACACAGCGCGTTGGAAAAGGTCAATATCGCGATTCCGAGTGTCTCAGAACGATTTATCGTTATATAGGACGATTACGACGGCTAGGAATTGAATCCATAGCTTCTTTCATTACACAGCGCGTGGAAAAGGTAAATATCGTAGATTCGAGTCACCTAGAGCGATTTATTGTTATATCGGACGATTACGAGAGCTAGGAAATGAATCCTTAGCTACTTTCGATGCACAGCGCTTGGAAATGCTAAATATCGCGTTTCCGAGTGCCCAGAACGTTTTGTCGTTATATCGGACAATGACGACGGCTGGGAAGTGAATCCTTACCCAATTTCGATACACAGCGCGTTGGTAA
Organism: Nomada goodeniana; assembly: GCA_963969485.1. Classification (NCBI taxonomy): domain Eukaryota; kingdom Metazoa; phylum Arthropoda; class Insecta; order Hymenoptera; family Apidae; genus Nomada; species Nomada goodeniana. The sequence continues at coordinate 10,569,104 of OZ018303.1, forward strand.
AGGTCAGTATCGCGATTCCGAGTGTCTCAGAACGATTTATCGTTATATAGGACGATTACGACGGCTAGGAATTGAATCCATAGCTTCCTTCGATACACAGCGCGTGGAAAAGGTAAATATCGCAGATTCGAGTCACCTAGAGCGATTTATCGTTATATCGGACGATTACGAGAGCTAGGAAGTGAATCCTTAGCTACTTTCGATGCACAGCGCTTGGAAAATCTAAATATCGCGTTTCCGAGTGCCCAGAACGTTTTATCGTTATATCGCACAATGACGACGGCTGGGAAGTGAATCCTTACCCAATTTCGATACACAGCGTGTTGGAAAAGGTCAATATCGCGATTCCGTGTGTCCCAGAACGATTTATCATTATATCGGACGATTACGACGGCTAGGAATTGAATCCATAGCTTCTTTCATTACACAGCGCGTGGAAAAGGTAAATATCGCAGATCCGAGTCACCTAGAGCGATGTATCGTTATATCGGACGATTACGAGAGCTAGGAAGCGAATCCTTAGCTTCTTTCGATACACAGAGCGTGGAAAAGATAAATATCGCGTATCCGAGTGCCCAGAACGTTTTATAGTTATATCGGACAATTACGACGGCTGGGAAGTTAATCCTTACCCAATTTCGATACACAGCGCGTTGGAAAAGGTCAGTATCGCGATTCCGAGTGTCTCAGAACGATTTATCGTTATATAGGACGATTACGACGGCTAGGAATTGAATTAATAGCTTCCTTCGATACACAGCGCGTGGAAAAGGTAAATATCGCAGATTCGAGTCACCTAGAGCGATTTATCGTTATATGGGACGATTACGAGAGCTAGGAAATGAATCCTTAGCTACTTTCGATGCACAGAGTTTGGAAAATCTAAATATCGCGTTTCCGAGTGCCCAGAACGTTTTATCGTTATATCGGACAATCACGACGGCTGGGAAGTGAATCCTTACCCAATTTCGATACACAGCGCGTTAGTAAAAGTCAGTATCGCGATTCCGAGTGTCCCAGAACGATTTATCGTAATATCGGACGATTACGACGGCTAGGAATTGAATCCATAGCTTCTTTCATTACACAGCGCGTGGAAAAGGTAAATATCGCAGGTTCGAGTCACCTAGAGCGATTTATCGTTATATCGGACGATTACGAGAGCTAGGAAGTGAATCCTTAGCTACTTTCGATGCACAGCGCTTGGAAAATCTAAATATCGCGTTTCCGAGTGCCTAGAACGTTTATCGTTATATCGGACAATGACGACGGCTGGGAAGTGAATCCTTACCCAATTTCGATACACAGCGCGTTGGTAAAAGTCAGTATCGCGATTCCGAGTGTCTCAGAACGATTTATCGTTATATAGGACGATTACGACGGCTAGGAATTGAATCCATAGCTTCTATCATTACACAGCGCGTGAAAAAGGTAAATATCGCAGATTCGAGTCACCTAGAGCGATTTATAGTTATATCGGACGATTACGAGAGCTAGGAAGTGAATCCTTAGCTACTTTCGATGCACAGCGCTTGGAAAATCTAAATAACGCGTTTCCGAGTTCCCAGAACGTTTTATAGTTATATCGGACAATGACGACGGCTGGGAAGTGAATCCTTGCCCAATTTCGATACACAGCACGTTGGTAAAAGTCAGTATCGCGATTCCGAGTGTCCCAGAACGATTTATCATTATATCGGACGATTACGACGGCTAGGAAATGAATCCATAGCTTCTATCATTACACAGCGCGTGAAAAAGGTAAATATCGCAGATTCGAGTCACCTAGAGCGATTTATCGTTATATCGGACGATTACGACGGCTAGGAATTGAATCCATAGCTTCTTTCATTACACAGCGCGTGGAAAAGGTAAATATCGCAGATTCGATTCACCTAGAGCGATTTATCGTTATATCGGACGATTACGAGAGCTAGGAAATGAATCCTTAGCTACTTTCGATGCACAGAGCTTGGAAAATCTAAATATCGCGTTTCCGAGTGCCCAGAACGTTTTATCGTTATATCGGACAATCACGACGGCTGGGAAGTGAATCCTTACCCAATTTCGATACACAGCGCGTTAGTAAAAGTCAGTATCGCGATTCCGAGTGTCTCAGAACGATTTATCGTTATATAGGACGATTACGACGGCTAGGAATCGAATCCATAGCTTCCTTCGATACACAGCGCGTGGAAAAGGTAAATATCGCATTTCCGAGTGCCCAGAACGTTTTATCGTTATATCGGACAATTACGACGGCTGGGAAGTGAACCCTTACACAATTTCGATACACAGCGCGTTGGAAAAGGTCAATATCGCGATTCCGTGTGTCCCAGAACGATTTATCATTATATCGGACGATTACGACGGCTAGGAATTGAATCCATAGCTTCTTTCATTACACAGCGCGTGGAAAAGGTAAATATCGCAGATCCGATTCACCTAGATTGATGTATCGTTATATCGGACGATTACGAGAGCTAGGAAGTGAATCCTTAGCTCCTTTCGATACACAGCGCGTGGAAAAGGTAAATATCGCGTTTCCGAGTGCCCACAACGTTTTATCGTTATATCGGACAATTACGACGGCTGGGAAGTGAATCCTTACACAATTTCGATACACAGCGCGTTGGAAAAGGTCAATATCGCGATTCCGTGTGCCCCAGAACGATTTATCATTATATCGGACGATTACGACGGATAGGAATTGAATCCATAGCTTCTTTCATTACACAGCGCGTGGAAAAGGTAAATATCGCAGATCCGAGTCACCTAGAGCGATGTATCGTTATATCGGACGATTACGAGAGCTAGGAAGTGAATCCTTAGCTTCTTTCGATACACAGAGCGTGGAAAAGGTAAATATCGCGTATCCGAGTGCCCAGAACGTTTTATCGTTATATCGGACAATTACGGCGGCTGGGAAGTTAATCCTTACCCAATTTCGATACACAGCGCGTTGGAAAAGGTCAGTATCGCGATTCCGAGTGTCCCAGAACGATTTATCGTTATATCGGACGATTACGACGGCTAGGAATTGAATCCATAGCTTGTATCATTACACAGCGCGTGGAAAAGGGAAATATCGCAGATTCGAGTCACCTAGAGCGATTTATCGTTATATCGGACGATTACGACGGCTAGGAATTGAATCCATAGCTTCTTTCATTACACAGCGCGTGGAAAAGGTAAATATCGCAGGTTCGAGTCACCTAGAGCGATTTATCGTTATATCGGACGATTACGAGAGCTAGGAAGTGAATCCTTAGCTACTTTCGATGCACAGCCCTTGGAAAATCTAGATAACGCGTTTCCGAGTTCCCAGAACGTTTTATAGTTAAAGCGGACAATGACGACGGCTGGGAAGTGAATCCTTACCCAATTTCGATACACAGCACGTTGGTAAAAGTCAGTATCGCGATTCCGAGTGTCCCAGAACGATTTATCATTATATCGGACGATTACGACGGCTAGGAATTGAATCCATAGCTTCTTTCATTACACAGCGCGTGGAAAAGGTAAATATCGCAGATATGAGTCACCTAGAGCGATGTATCGTTTTATCGGACGATTACGAGAGCTAGGAAGTGAATCATTAGCTTCTTTCGATACACAGCGCGTGGAAAAGGTAAATATCGCGTTTCCGAGTGCGCAGAACGTTTTATCGTTATATCGGACAATCACGACGGCTGGGAAGTGAATACTTACCCAATTTCGATACACAGCGCGTTAGTAAAAGTCAGTATCGCGATTCCGAGTGTCCCAGAACGATTTATCGTTATATCGGACGATTACGACGGCTAGGAATTGAATCCATAGCTTGTATCATTACACAGCGCGTGGAAAAGGGAAATATCGCAGATTCGAGTCACCTAGAGCGATTTATCGTTATATCGGACGATTACGACGGCTAGGAATTGAATCCATAGCTTCTTTCATTACACAGCGCGTGGAAAAGGTAAATATCGCAGGTTCGAGTCACCTAGAGCGATTTATCGTTATATCGGACGATTACGAGAGCTAGGAAGTGAATCCTTAGCTACTTTCGATGCACAGCGCTTGGAAAATCTAAATAACGCGTTTCCGAGTTCCCAGAACGTTTTATAGTTATATCGGACAATGACGACGGCTGGGAAGTGAATCCTTACCCAATTTCGATACACAGCACGTTGGTAAAAGTCAGTATCGCGATTCCGAGTGTCCCAGAACGATTTATCATTATATCGGACGATTACGACGGCTAGGAATTGAATCCATAGCTTCTTTCATTACACAGCGCGTGGAAAAGGTAAATATCGCAGATATGAGTCACCTAGAGCGATGTATCGTTTTATCGGACGATTACGAGAGCTAGGAAGTGAATCATTAGCTTCTTTCGATACACAGCGCGTGGAAAAGGTAAATATCGCGATTCCGAGTGCGCAGAACGTTTTATCGTTATATCGGACAATTACGACGGTTGGGAAGTGAACCCTTACACAATATCGATACACAGCGGGTTGGAAAAGGTCAATATCGCGATTCCGTGTGTCCCAGAACGATTTATCATTATATCGGACGATTACGACGGCTAGGAATTGAATCCATAGCTTCTTTCATTACACAGCGCGTGGAAAAGGTAAATATCGCAGATCCGAGTCACCTAGAGCGATGTATCGTTATATCGGACGATTACGAGAGCTAGGAAGTGAATCCTTAGCTTCTTTCGATACACAGAGCGTGGAAAAGGTAAATATCGCGTATCCGAGTGCCCAGAACGTTTTATCGTTATATCGGACAATTACGACGGCTGGGAAGTTAATCCTTACCCAATTTCGATACACAGCGCGTTGGTAAAAGTCAGTATCGCGATTCCGAGTGTCCCAAAACGATTTATCGTTATATAGGACGATTACGACGGCTAGGAATTGAATCCATAGCTTCCTTCGATACACAGCGCGTGGAAAAGGTAAATATCGCAGATTCGAGTCACCTAGAGCGATTTATCGTTATATCGCACGATTACGAGAGCTAGGAAGTGAATCCTTAGCTACTTTCGATGCACAGCGCTTGGAAAATCTAAATATCGCGTTTCCGAGTGCCTAGAACGTTTATCGTTATATCGGACAATGACGACGGCTGGGAAGTGAATCCTTACCCAATTTCGATACACAGCGCGTTGGTAAAAGTCAGTATCGCGATTCCGAGTGTCTCAGAACGATTTATCGTTATATAGGACGATTACGACGGCTAGGAATTGAATCCATAGCTTCTATCATTACACAGCGCGTGAAAAAGGTAAATATCGCAGATTCGAGTCACCTAGAGCGATTTATAGTTATATCGGACGATTACGAGAGCTAGGAAGCGAATCCTTAGCTTCTTTCGATACACAGAGCGTGGAAAAGATAAATATCGCGTATCCGAGTGCCCAGAACGTTTTATAGTTATATCGGACAATTACGACGGCTGGGAAGTTAATCCTTACACAATTTCGATACACAGCGCGTTGGTAAAAGTCAGTATCGCGATTCCGAGTGTCTCAGAACGATTTATCGTTATATAGGACGATTACGACGGCTAGGAATTGAATCCATAGCTTCCTTCGATACACAGCGCGTGGAAAAGGTAAATATCGCAGATTCGAGTCACCTAGAGCGATTTATAGTTATATCGGACGATTACGAGAGCTAGGAAGTGAATCCTTAGCTTCTTTCGATACACAGCGCGTGGAAAAGGTAAATATCGCGTTTCCGAGTGCCCAGAAATTTTTATCGTTATATCGGACAATTACGACGGCTGGGAAGTGAATCCTTACACAATTTCGATACACAGCGCGTTGGAAAAGGTCAATATCGCGATTCCGTGTGTCCCAGAACGATTTATCATTATATCGGACGATTACGACGGCTAGGAATTGAATCCATAGCTTCTTTCGATACACAGCGCGAGGAAAAGGTAGATATCGCAGATCCGAGTCACCTAGAGCGATTTATCGTTATATCGGGCGATTACGAGAGCTAGGAAGTGAATCCTTAGCTTCTTTCGATACACAGAGCGTGGAAAAGGTAAATATCGCGTATCCGAGTGCCCAGAACGTTTTATCGTTATATCGGACAATTACGACGGCTGGGAAGTTAATCCTTACCCAATTTCGATACACAGCGCGTTGGTAAAAGTCAGTATCGCGATTCCGAGTGTCCCAGAACGATTTATCGTTATATCGGACGATTACGACGGCTAGGAATTGAATCCATAGCTTCTTTCATTACACAGCGCGTGGAAAAGGTAAATATCGCAGATTCGAGTTACCTAGTGCGATTTATCGTTATATCGGACGATTACGAGAGCTACGAAGTGAATCCTTAGCTTCTGTCGATACACAGGGCGTGGAAAAGGTAAATATCGCGTTTCCGAGTGCCCAGAACGTTTTATCGTTATATCGGACAATTACGACGGCTGGGAAGTGAACCCTTACATAATTTCGATACACAGCGCGTTGGAAAAGGTCAATATCGCGATTCCGAGTGTCTCAGAACGATTTATCGTTATATAGGACGATTACGACGGCTAGGAATTGAATCCATAGCTTCTTTCATTACACAGCGCGTGGAAAAGGTAAATATCGTAGATTCGAGTCACCTAGAGCGATTTATTGTTATATCGGACGATTACGAGAGCTAGGAAATGAATCCTTAGCTACTTTCGATGCACAGCGCTTGGAAATGCTAAATATCGCGTTTCCGAGTGCCCAGAACGTTTTGTCGTTATATCGGACAATGACGACGGCTGGGAAGTGAATCCTTACCCAATTTCGATACACAGCGCGTTGGTAAAGGTCAGTATCGCGATTCCGAGTGTCTCAGAACGATTTATCGTTATATAGGACGATTACGACGGCTAGGAATTGAATCCATAGCTTCCTTCGATACACAGCGCGTGGAAAAGGTAAATATCGCAGATTCGAGTCACCTAGAGCGATTTATCGTTATATCGGACGATTACGAGAGCTAGGAAGTGAATCCTTAGCTACTTTCGATGCACAGCGCTTGGAAAATCTAAATATCGCGTTTCCGAGTGCCCAGAACGTTTTATCGTTATATCGCACAATGACGACGGCTGGGAAGTGAATCCTTACCCAATTTCGATACACAGCGCGTTGGTGAAAGTCAGTATCGCGATTCCGAGTGTCCCAGAACGATTTATCGTTATATCGGACGATTACGACGGCTAGGAATTGAATCCATAGCTTCTTTCATTACACAGCGCGTGGAAAAGGTAAATATCGCAGATCCGAGTCACCTAGAGCGATGTATCGTTATATCGGACGATTACGAGAGCTAGGAAGCGAATCCTTAGCTTCT